>PTRB01000212.1:0-45296 GCA_025094155.1 Lichtheimia hyalospora FSU 10163
ACGGTCTTGCCGACACCAGCACCACCGAAAAGACCAATCTTACCACCACGAGCATAGGGAGCAAGCAAATCGACAACCTTGATACCAGTTTCAAGAATCTCGGGAGTAGGAGATTGATCAACAAACTCGGGAGCATCAGCGTGAATAGCACGAGTAGCCTTGGACTTGATAGGACCACGTTCATCAATGGGTTCACCAATGACGTTAATGATACGACCAAGAACTTCGTTACCAACAGGAATGGTGATAGGAGCACCAGTGTCAATGACCTTTTGACCACGAACAAGACCTTTTTAAAACACGCTATTAGTACCTGAATAAATATGAATCCTTATAATAACTTACCTTCAGTACCATCCATGGCAATAGTACGGACAGTGTTTTCACCCAAGTGTTGGGCAACTTCCAAAACAAGACGACCACCAGTATGATCTTGGACCTCCAAAGCGTTCAAGATGGCAGGCAAGTTCTCTTGGTCGAATTGAACATCAACAACGGCACCAATGACCGAGCTAGTATTAAACTTAGTTTCATTGTATTCAGTGGTTGCAATAAAGTTGAACATACCGAATCTGACCAGCGCTGGTAGCTTCAGTGGCATAAGAACGAGCTAAAATGGGGAGTAGTGGGTCAATGGAAGAGAAAACAAAACAAAACAAAAAAGACGTGTTGGAATTAAAAAGTTACCCTTAACAGCGAAAGGCTTAGAAGCAGCACGAGCAAGGAAGCGAGCGTTTGCCTTGTTTGCACGAACGGCGTTGCGAGAAGCCGTAATGACACGAGGGAGGTACATGGTTTTGTGTGTTTCTCAAACAAGAGAAAAAAGAGAGGAAGGGAGCGAGTGCAAAATTGTATTGTGCGTCCGACATGTAGTTTTGGCAGGGGTGCACCCATGGTTACCTTTACACACGTTTTTACCGTGACTTCACTCCTTTTACCCTTTATTGACATAAAACAATGACCTTTCTTCTTCATGTTGACTTTTACAAGTGCATTTCTATATGATGGATCCATGTGTCCATGTCATTTATGGACTCGTTGCTATCATGGATTTACTTAAAAGACCACCTATCAAGAAAAAGTTGACACATTTGGATGGTGTAACTATGTTCGTTGCTATGTTATTCCATAATGGCATTTTCATTGTATTTGTTACTATAAGGGGGAGTGGGATCATAATGGAAACGAAAAAGAGAATAATGGTGTATAATGTGGGATCATGATAATGATGATGTCGTCTTCATTCAGGGGTGTGTTATGAGCGTGTTATTTCAGCCATTCGACACAGAGCCAATCCGAGTGAGCGGTGTGGAGAATATTGTTTACACCTCTCTCCTCTCTCTCTTTATCACTTTTATTGATTCATCCATCCATCTCCACTTTTTGTATATATCTCTTCTCTCATCCACATCAAGGTAAATGCCTGTTTCCACTGCAAGTTGGGGATCTCTCTATTGGCACCATCCATTGCCTTTTCACGGCTGAGCATCATCATCATTACACACACCATACTTGGGTTATTTCGACATTATCCCCCACTTTACTCTTTCATCTCGCCAATGTCTGCCTTGAAATGTGCCAATGGCATTCAATAGTGGTCTCATTGAAAGCATCGGAAAGAAAAATGGAATCAAGAAACGTACAGCTGCAGTGAATTGGACCTGGCCATCGTTCATCCAAGCTTACAGTTCAAGTGATCTTCGCTTCAACACAATGTTTATTGGTGAAATGTGTGTGTATAACAACAAATGAACAACCACGATACGAAACGATGATGCCGGCTAAAGAGAAAGCGCATATGGATGAGATGCTTTTGGGAGGGCGTCAACCTTACAAAGCGTCTTGATTACTAAAAGTGTCGCGTCTCTATCAGTTTTTAATCCACCATGTCTACTGCCGATCACGCTGACGATCTTATTGATTACGAGGAGGAAGATGATCAAACCCTTCAACAAGAAGCAGCTGCTGTGACTACCGCTACTAATGATGCCGATGCTACTGGCAAGGCTGAAGGCGATGATAAGAAAGACAAGAAAGGTTCCTATGTTGGTGTCAGTTCCACTGGTTTCCGTGATTTCCTCTTGAAGCCTGAATTGCTCCGTTCTATTGTCGATTGTGGTTTCGAACATCCTTCAGAAGGTTAGCCAACATGACTTAAATATCCATACGACAATGGCTCGTGCGATCCCTATTGAACGTGTATACCAACCCACTCTCTATATATCATCAGTGCAGCAAGAATGTATTCCTCAATCTATTTTGGGTATGGATGTCCTTTGTCAAGCCAAATCCGGTATGGGCAAAACTGCAGTCTTTGTGCTTGCAACCCTTCAACAAATCGAACCTGTCGATGGTGAAGTTTCCGTTGTTGTTCTTTGTCATACTCGTGAACTTGCTTTCCAGATTCGCAATGAATATAACCGTTTCAGCAAGTACATTCCTGATATTCGTACAGAGGTGTTCTATGGTGGTGTTCCTACTGCCAAGGACATTGAGATCTTGAAAGACAAGTCAAAGTGCCCTCATGTCTTGGTTGGTACTCCTGGTCGTGTGTGGGGTCTTGTTCGTGACAAGCACATGAAGCTCAACAATGTCAAGCACTTTGTGTTGGATGAATGTGACAAGATGTTGGAACAACTTGGTAAGCGATTTAATGTTGTCATGGATACGCTATAGGATTTACCAACATAATGGTATCATAGATATGCGTCGTGATGTCCAAGATATTTTCCGATCCACTCCTCACCACAAGCAAGTCATGATGTTCTCTGCTACTCTTGCCAAGGAGATGCGTCCCATTTGCAAAAAGTTTATGCAAAACCCACTCGAAATCTATGTCGATGATGAAGCCAAATTGACTCTTCACGGTTTGCAACAATTCTACATTCAACTTGAAGAACGTGAGAAGAATCGCAAATTGAACGAATTACTTGACAGTCTTGAATTCAACCAAGTGTGCATCTTTGTACGCTCTGTGCCACGCGCTATTGAACTCAACCGTATTCTCACCAGCTGCAACTTCCCCAGTATTTGCATTCACTCTCAAATGACTCAAGAAGAACGTATCAAGCGTTACAAATCATTCAAGGATTTCGAAAAGCGTATCATGGTCGCTACTGATATCTTTGGTCGTGGTATTGATATCGAGCGTGTCAACATTGTCATCAACTATGATATGCCTGATGGTGCTGATACTTATCTCCATCGTGTCGGTCGTGCTGGTCGTTTCGGTACCAAGGGTCTCGGCATTACCTTTGTTTCCAATGAAAAAGATACTGAAGTATTGAACGATGTCCAAAGCCGATTCGAAATCAACATTACTCCTCTTCCTGAAGATGTTGATGTCAACTCTTACATGGCAGCTTAAAATATTGCTCTCTCCCTATCTCACTCTCACTTTCCCTTGTTCACTTGCTCGTTGTACCTTTTCACTCCATTCTTTACATAAATTGTCGTACTGAATTTATTATATTTCGTAAAGTTAAATCCTGATCTTTTTTGTATTCTTGTTATTTCAAATGGTCCATATCGGCTCGATATAATGATCTATTCTTTCTTGTTCCTGCTGCCCTCTTAGTCTCGGTTGCCAGCTTGTGAACATTATCTTCTTTAATAAAACTTCATTCTGGTGTGGGTATCATCATTATACGAGTCAATATCACAATGAAGACCACAACAAAGAGAGAAAGGTAACAATGAAATGCTAGAAAGAAGCACAAAGAAAGATCATTACACGTATCAGCTTTACTCCATGAGGCTAATATCCGCCATGATACACACCAAAACTTGAGCAAGCAATCACCGAGTTCTAAGAGAAGAAAGAGATGTATGAGAGTAAAGTGATGCGTGACAACATTGTTTTTATTTGTACATTGTGGGCGTGTGGACATCTGTGCTCACAAAAAAAAAGAGATCAATATTGCTGGGATGCTAGGTGACCTGATTGTTTGGATGAAGAATGGGATCCGGTACTTTATCAAAGCGTCTAGGTGTAATTGAATGTCCACGCATAAACCAACAATTGACATTATCAATCTACTATCACGGCGTTTTATGTAGGTATCTAGCGCTTCTTGTGACCATGGGTAAAAAGGGATATGTTAAATTCACTTCCTCTAAGAATTCCTGCCAGCATTCTCAAAAGTTTGTCACTTTGCAATGGAACTTTCATATGTCCTCTACTTTGTTGCTCATCCAGATAGCAACGAGCTATCACTGTACATGGTACTTTGATCATGAATGCTGACTATAGTTGAGCCATAATTATATTCAGTAATGAAGCAGTAGTGGATCTTATATCATGAAGAGTGATGAACGGGCCTGATACAAAAATGGGGGATCTGCATAACCTAATCAGGCGAAACTTACCGCATTGGGTATTACGCGGGTGTTGATTAGTCCGTGGTTACTGCATCATAGAGATGGATTGTTCAATTATTGTTAGAGATGGATACTATAGTCAACATCATTGGATACAATAAAATAATAAACAAGGTAAGGGTGTTTATTGTGTTATAATCATTTGGGTCCATTATTTGCATTTTATGCGGTGGTAAATGTATGGCGTTCAATCACCTCCTTTTTTGTTTCCGCTCGAGCAGAAGGATAAGCGACAGCTTCTTCTTCCCTTTCTTTTACGCACACGATCCCGAAACATGGCGCGTTATTCCAACAGTTTGGGAAAAAGTAACGACGAATTGCCATTACTACGACCGACACAAAAGCCAAAAACTCGTCGCATTCACCTTGGCATTGTCGCTGCATGTGTTGCTGTCTTTGGTGCCAGTAGCGTGTTTTATTTGAGTGGTTATCTTCCTACCCACACAACATTTGCAACTCGAGATATCAATAACCAAGGAATATGGGACAATGGCAACCAACAAGCTCCAGTGATCAGTCCTGGTATCTCATGGTCATCGTTCCAATATGGTCTTGAACAATGTGAGACGATTCAACAACAGAGCAATCATCAACAACAACAGCAGCATCAAAGCAAAAGCAGACGAAATCCTCGTTCAGCTAATCATGGCAAATTGTTGATCAAAAATGGCCACATGTGGTTAGGCGATCGATACTTGGATGGTGATTTACTTGTGCAAGATGGCATCATTCGTGATATTCAACCTGCAGGCGTAATTGATGTGAACAGCATTGATCAAGTGATCGATGCACAAGGACGCGTTGTGACACCTGGAATAGTGGATATGCATTCACACATGCTCGTTGCAAGTTTCCCTGGCTTGGATGCATTGGCTGATGAAAATGAAATGACTCATCCTACTACACCTTATGTAAGTATCCAATGGAATCTAAGAGATATAAATATTCATAGTGATATTCAGGTACGCGTTATTGATGCAATCAATCCTGGCGATCCAGCTCTCAAAGTCGTTGCTAGCGGTGGTATTACAACATCTCTCATTCTTCCGGGATCTGGAAATTTGATGGGTGGTGAAGCTGCAGTTGTCAAGTTACGACCTGTACCCACTTTATCAGGTCAAGATATGCTCATCACTGCAAATGTCACTGAACAAGACCACGAAAAAGTTTGGCGTTACATGAAGATGGCTTGTGGTGAAAATCCTAAAAATGTTCGTGTTTTTTGAAGGATAAAGCACTGACATGATCCTTGACTCATCATCCTTTTATGCAGTATTATGGCGCTGAGCTCAACCGTATGCCAAAAACACGCAAGTATAAAGTTATATATATTTCTGCTAGTCAGGAACTAATATTTTAAATACAATAGGTATGGGAGAAAGCTGGTTGTTCCGTCATCGATTTGAAAAAGCACGGGAAATCTTGCGTGCTCAAGATGATTGGTGTGATGCTGCGAAGCGTATCAACAACACAATGCCTGCTGATGCAACCGAAGACAATATGATTCGCCTATCAGAGCGTTTCCCTGAATCTCTCAAGCATGAAAGTTTGATAGCCCTACTACGACATCAAGTGAAGCTTAATGTGCATTGTTATCTCCCACACGATCTGGAGGCGATGGTGGACCATTCTTTGGAATTTGACTTTGAAATTGCAGCCTTTCATCATGCTTTAAGCGCATGGCAAGTTCCTGACATTATTAAGCGTGCAAAGACCAATATTACCATTGCTACATTTGCGGGTAAGTATATATTCTTCGTTTATGTTTCCTACACCTATACTCATCATATACATTTTAGACATGTGGGGATACAAGGTACGATTATATATGAGTGGTTTATATGACTCGGACTGATATATTCATTATTATGTGAAAAGCAAGAAGCTTATGATACCAATGTCAATGCTCCTCAAATTCTTTCCAAAGCTGGAATCCCTGTCGCTCTCAAGTCAGATCATCCTGTTATGAATTCGGTGTGTAGTATTGAATAATGGGGGATGGATGTTGACAATAGGGTTAATATGCTCCTCCTTTTTTTTTATCAGCGTGACCTAGTACATGAAGCACAAAAGGCTTACCATTATGGATTTGATGAACACAAGGCATTGCAAGCTTTGACCAGTGTACCTGCAGCAGCTTTGGCAGTGGATCATCGTGTTGGCAGGTAAGAGATTGGGCGAATTACCATATGCGTACATAAGTAACGATGATGTAGTCTTGATGTAGGCAAAGATGCAGATATTGTCATTTGGCATCGTCATCCTCTTCGACTTGGTGCTCGACCAGAACATGTCATTGTGGATGGCCAAGAACTCGATTTCAAGGCGTCATGGGGTAAACACGTAGAAGATGAGGAACAAACTACTGACGAGTTTGTTCAAGTGTCCGATGACAATGAGGATGATGAACATCTGCCAAGCTGGTTACCACCACGACCTACAGGAACAATGAAACTCGACAAACCAGATACAATGAAGCAATCTTGTACACCTGAAACAGATTCCTTTGTATTACGCAACATCAGTCGACTTTACATGGGACCTGGACAATTCTATAATGGATCAGTTTATTTGGTTGTGGAGGATGGTCAAGTTATTTGTGCTGGTCCCGAATGCAGTGATGATCAAGTTCAATGGCCAATTTCAAGTCCTGTTTTCGAAATGGATGGTGCTGTTGTTATTCCCGTGAGTATAACATGACCATTGGTTACAGCAATGAAACTGATGATGTATATACAGGGCATTGTCTCTAGTGGTGTTCCTTTGGGATTGGGTGAAATCGGATCTGAGCCAAGCACCTTGGATGGGTATGCTGAAAATGATATCGCAAGTGCTGATATCGCTCAAAACGTTGTACGTGCTATGGATGGTCTGAAGTTGGATAGTCTTCGTTTGAAGAAAGCATTTAAAGCTGGTACGTATTTCATGTCTTAGAGAATACTGCATGGCAAGGGATACTAAATAAGACAATTGATTAGGTGTTACAACTTCGGTATCTCAGCCAATCGCTTATGGTGAATTACTTGCTGGTGTATCGGTTGCTTTCCGCACAGGAGTTGCCAACACATGTGAGTATGCAAATTTCTCATAGTTATCAATTTACTAATACGATTGATAGTGCTCGATTCTACCGCTACTATCATCAATCAAGAAGCTGCACTCCATTTCACAATCAACCATGGATCAAAGTCGACTGTATCCCAGCAAATTGCAGGCATCCGTGAACTTTTGCTCAGTCATGCCGACAAGAATGATGAATCGGATGTGTTTGCTCGTGCAGCTCAGGGAAAATTACCAGTAGTGGTGGAAACCAATGACAAGGATGAAATCGCATCAATTATTCAGATGAAACAACACGTCTTGAACAAGGTGCAATTTATCATTCTAGGTGGAGCCGAGTCTCATTTGGTTGCCAAACACCTGGCACGCAATCATATTCCCGTCATTCTTATGCCAGCTCGTTGCTATGCATCCACTTGGCAATCAAGACTGTGCTTGTATGGACCACCACTTACTGCAGAAACTGTATTGGATGTCCTTATTCGACATGGTGTTCACGTGGGCATTGCCAGTACTGAATTTGAAAATGGTGATGCACGCAACTTGATTTGGGAAGCTGGATGGAATTTGGCACACAATGCACACTTGTCAGAGGAAGATGCTATTGGCTTGGTAACCTGGAACGTGGCAGAAATATTCGAATTGGATAGACCAGAGAATCCTAGCCCTGTTGGTGTGCTACGCCAAGGTCGAAAGGCTGACTTTGTAGCATATAACGGCAATCCATTTGAATTTGGTACCAGTGTACTCATGGTGTATGGCGGTGGTCATTCAGGTCCTGTATGTTATCCCAAGCAAATTTAGTAGTAGGGTATCGCTCTTGTATATTATATGGGTTGATGTATTACAAAGAATGGAAATATATTATATATATATAAAGAATTTGCAAAAGCAAGCTTACTTTATTGAAAACAAGCATTGGGTTACAGTTGATTACACGCATGTGACAAATCATGCACAAAGATGAAATCATGTTTGAAGTTTAACTATGTATGCATTGACCGATCAATTATTCACTTTCAATACCACCACACCCCCTTGAAAACGATATGACCAAGTATAGAGTGTAAAAAAAAGAACTCCCCACCTATGCTCCTTTTATCGATACGCCATGCATGCAATCTATTCAACACACGACATAATGCAAAAGATACTAAGAGTGTCATTTGACGATTCCGTAAAAGTGGCATGTACATATGTGATGAGGAGAAGAAACGCGACACGCATACTACAATGCACCTTTGCCTTCCCAAAAGAGAAAGGTACGTGCAGCTTAGTCTCGAGGTGGTGATGGGGAATACCCTGATATCTCATCCCTTATTTCCCCATCATCATTCCGGACAATCAATCAATCACCTTTGCTACCGTGTCGGCCAACCAAGCACGAGCCTATTGGTCTAAGCACAGAGAGATTACCGAGAATAGCAATCGAGTGCTGCATATATATAACTAAGAGTCTAATGCTTATTTTCAGCTGTATTTGGTAATCTAAGGGGTTTCCGAGATCATCTGCTTTTTTTGATAATACTGTCAAGTTTCACATTCCAAGATCAATGCAGGAGAAACGTTTGGAACCTCTTACTCTTTTTCGCTCACTTGCAAGGAGAAGGAATTTGTCAACACAATGGTATCAATCTCAGATGAGTGTAATGCAGGGTATGCGAATACACTTATACTGTGCTTAAGGGAGAAAAGATGTACCGAAATGTTAGGCGGTTCACTATGGCATATACTGTGCGTGTATCAAGACCTCGTGTATTCGGAGCTGTTTTGTGGATAAGAGCGGGAAATGCCCATTCTCCTTTTCTGACGTTTACATCCGTTCTTTGTTACGCTCAACTCCTATGACGGATGAATTGGGATAGTGGCGGATGCTGCACTTATGGACCGTAATATGAACAAGGGAAAAGGAATGGTTGATACATAAGCGGGGTGAATTGATTGTCTCCTTCAATCCGTGAACTTCCTTGGATAGATGCTCTGTAAAGATGGGTGCTCATTGAAGTGAGTGCTTAAAGGAGAGTGTATAGATACTTCCATTACATATGTGTTCTTTGATTAGAATCAATAATCACTCTATGCTGCAAACAACACCACACCCTTCAAAGTGGCATTTTATTATCCCTTTTTCTTGAATGTCTGCCACCATTATCCTTGAACCTTGATATGTGTATGAGTATTCGCAAGTATTTTCACATGCATCTACATCATCCAATGATACAAAGCATTCGCTCTCCTGCTTGAAATGACATGTACGCAACATGTCTGTTGTGTGCTTATAGTCCGATCTGAGAGTGATTGCAAAGGAGAAGACGTCATATGCAGCCAAACACCGCCCTTTCGAGTAACAGAAGGGCATAAAGGAGATGTGATAATGGTAAATAGGAACATAAACAGTGCTGTCAGAACGCACGAAAAAAGTGTTCCGGTGGTTAGTGCTCGGAAGGTATCCTTAACTGCATAGAGATGCTGATGATCCGTTACAAGCTTTTGGGACAAATTGGCTCTTGAACCTTGTTTACACGCTCAGACACACCTATCTACACCATTTTTATTATCCTGGCCTTGTTCCCCCCCAAAAAAGAAATCGGATAGTGCCGATCATTGTCAGCTTGCCATGCGAAAAATCAATGATGTTGTTGCAGGATAATCCACATTCAACGTGGTTGTAAACAACTGCAATATGAGTCGTGTGGGTAAAATCATCATCATCTACAAGAAACTATCTCCTTCCTCCTCTTTTTCCCCTCGATAGCATTGAGAAATATATACAACTTACCATGGGTATACAAGATCAAGTCGAGCAAGTCTCCTGAAACAAGGGATTGGTACTCTTGGCCCGACCTATTGTTTCCTACTCTCTCCCTTTTCCCCTTCTTTACCCCAAATGAGATGCATTTGCTTTATTAAAATCTATCGGCAAGTATATATAAAAGTCGGTTCGCTTCACTCATATCCACACATTCGTCGATACGGTCTTTTTTTCCTCTCTCCTACTTTCTACTTGTACTCTGTACCGTTCCTTTCCCTTGTACTCTTTCACCTGTATCCACGCTCCTTTACCATCACGTGCCTATATTGCTAGCAATGACACTAAACAAAAAACGCGGGCTTTTTCGCAGCACCAGTCGTCTTTTTTTACGTCCCAATAACGAGAAAGCTGCTGACCAAGCATTAATTAACGCTGCTTTTATTCGTGCCAAGGCAGCAGTTCAATATGATGCTGAAGGTCAAGTACAGTTAGCTTTGGAAGCTTATGCCGAAACCATTGGACTACTATGTCAAGTAAAGCATGAAACTACTACTACGCCACTACAGCACATTGTAAGAGCACTTCCCTCTTCCATTTATCTTGTCCTTGGTTTTTTTCTAATACCATTCAAAATATTCGTGATTAGCATGATGCTTATGCAGATCGGATTGTCGCTTTAAGCACCGCACATACAATTGAAGAGGAAGGGCGGACACCTTCCCTTTGTAGCAATAGCCAAGATTCAATTACACCACCCTCCTCACCACTTGCATCGTGTTGTCCTAACGATATATCGCCACCATCACCACAACAAGTCCATGTAACACCATCTCGATCATTACCACTTCCTTCACTTACAGAACATTTGCATCATTGGACTTTAATGAAGAAGTTGCGACAAAGCATGATTGATGGTGGATATATCACGGGTCGATTATACGCTCCAAAAGAGTTATGGCATCAACCAGAAATGGAGATGCTCCCTGATCTGGATAAGAAACTCGCTCTTGCTGAATATTTATTATCAGTTCTCAAATCCACGAGACATGATCCCCTCGATCCCGCTTTAACAATGCAGGAATTACATCGACTTGAAACCGCGCTTTATGTTAATCCATCCGATGTTGGCAACACAGCCACTGTTGCATATACTGGTAACACAAGCAACAATGTATCCAGTACAGTGGCATCAAGTATTAAATCTACTATGGGGTCCATGCAACATTGGCGTGCATCATGGAAATGGTCTAAACGACCCGTTGAAATCATCCGAAATGAAAGATCCATGTATGTTGTGTGTCTATGATGAAACCCCCATACACGTTTTCACTTACACATACCCATAGAGATGACCGATATCCCATGTACATCCGTACCTTGATCAAATTATTTTCAACTGCCCAGTTCCTAGGTGAGTACTCCCTACCATGGTTTCCCAACATGGCAATTACCCATGACTGATCCATCATTGACCATGTGCTTCATAGATGGTTGGTACAGCGAATATAGCGATCTTGTTGCGGTATCTCCTGCATCCACTGTTGACATCTATCAACGTATCCTTTGTAAAATCAGCATGTGTGCTGAAGCCCTTGGCCGAATCGTGTGCACTACTGTGCTCGGTGATTTCCAAGTTATTTGGGGTGCATACATGGCAAGGAACAATCGATGGATTCATGATGATCTGTAACATGCAAGGGAGGAATCCACATTATCTGCAAGGGAAAAAAACACATACACATACACACACAAACAACGTGTAAATGCTATTGGATAACTATATTATTTGTATATAGCTTACAGTCTATTTGTAAACAATGCAATTCTTTTTTTATATTATGCTGTACACTATATATGACCTATTCGACCCTTTATCTACGTGTGGTGGTGGTTGTTTTACGTGGAACCATCCGTGCATTTTGTCCTGCAGCAGCTCGCATAAAATTGCTTGTGCCACCATTACTGTTATTCACATTGGATGATGATGATGATCGACCATGCTCGCTGTTGCCATTGTTTCCACTCATTGATCCGCTTGACGATCCCATCAGGAGGTTGTGATTGTTTTGCTTCAACTGAACGAGATGGCTGCTGTTACTGGTTGCTCCATTTTTAGGATATATACCATTGGAATGAGGAGTGGCGTTACTACCGTTTCCATCGTCACGCAAATAATGAGAGGAAGGTTCACCTAGAATAGCATGGTCAACCATAATGTTAACTTGTTGTGTTCTCTCTCTCTTTAATAACCCATATTCTTATATGGTATACTTGCTATTGTATCGTGATCGCCGAGATTTAAGATTAGAACTTGTTGCGTTTTGGTTGGCTGTTGTAAAAAAAAAAAGAAAAGAAAACAAGATAATTAAGCTTCTGCGATGATCTATTCCTTCTTCCTATGATAATCCCGAAATACACACATACCCAATTTACGTTGTCGTTCATGCCTTGATTGCACCAGCTTGAAATGTTGCAACAATTCTTGAAACTTGATCCCATCATCCGCTGACTTGGTTTTCGTGGTTCTCGTTTTGGTTGTAGCTGGTTCCTGAGATCCCTTATTGGGCATGACATGGAAGAAACCCAAGGATGATACACTGCTCAGTCGATTGCGCAAGGTGGAAAATGCTGAAGACTGTGGGAGAAGCATCAGAATACCATAGAGACACTTGAAGAGATAAGGGTATTTTTCGGGTTCCAAGAGTTGCAATCTCAAGTCTAATTCATTGGTTAATGCATGCTCACGTATTCGCCACATTTATAATACTCACATGTAAACACAGGAGACTCCAAAAGCTGCACCAGCTTATCCACCTGGATCAACATCGTAACAGTGATTTCAAGCTCGGCACTAATTGAATAAGATGTTAATTCTAGCATATTAATAAAGTAGTATCAGCTACACACAAGATTTGTAACATGTTGGCAGCGTGCTCATATGCTTGGGCTAATAAACAGAGAGAGAAAGTTGCCACTGCATTGTGACACCATGATCGATATAATGTGTTGAACAATTGTTGACCATCCTACAAAGCATTTAATGAGATATACATCCCTAGCCAATTTCACGCTCATACCTTTTGATCCAAGTTGCGAAGTCGCTTTCGTAGATCAGCCAATTCCCAAGATGTAATGAGGATGATATTAAGGTTTTGAACCATGATGCTTGCAAATTCAAGATCCTTCATGTATATGAGCTTATCCGAACTCCAACTCATCCACCATCTCTGTTTACCTCATCAGTTGCCAATATATCTGCAATGGTGGTATAGATACGCTCTGAATCCAAGCTGACGCATAGTTGTCGGATGATTAAGCTTCCCCGGGACTCGAGTAGACCTCGATCGGTGCTGAATAACAAGAGGAGATTGGTCATGAAATCGCGAAAGTACTCATATTTGGAATGGGAGGAGATTTGTGCTAGCAACTGTAGGTCACGTCGCACCACCTAGATATGAGATCCACTTTTAGCTCTTGAACTGCTTATTTCATACATAAATATGATTTTACCTTATCGGATGGATCGGACAAGGTCTTTAACAATGCTGGAAATGTTCCATCGTCTGATACAAGGATCTAAACCATACACATATCAGTCATTGCCATGGTGATTCCGAAGCATATGCACAAATCTAACCTTTGTTGGTGCTTTTCCATGCAACATCAATAGCCATTCCAATGCAGCTACTCTTGTATCTTCATTCTCGTTCAGAAACTGTAATCGCAAATTGGATACTGTGGCTTGATAATCGAAAGGATCTTCTTCGGAAGGACCTCGATTCTTTTTCATAACTGATGATTCCACTGGTTTCTCATCATGATGCTCTTGCTGATCATTTTGCCTGTTGCTTGACTTGTCAGATTCATTGGCTTCAGGTTGTGGGATTGTTGCTGTCGTTGTTGAATCATGTGAAGTTGTTACTGCTGCGGAAGAGGATGATGATTTTGGAACAGGTGAAGCATCGAGAACCAATTTCTGCAGTTTGGTGTTTGTTTCTCTGGCTGTTTCTCGAATGACTCCGGTTGGATGAGCGAGGCAGGGAAGCACATCAAATATAATACGTGGTGTGAATTTGATGACAACATCAGGTGCTATGACAATGAATTCACTGATCCAATGTAATGAAATCTCTTGGATATGCTCTTCCTTTGATGATAAATGTTGTACAAGAATTTCTACGAGTCGATCATATTGAACAATCACGCCTTGACCAGGTACATAAGTGCCTTTACTGTGTTCATCATCAATATCTGAAGATGTCGTACCAGCACCTTCATCATCGTCTCTGCTATGATCTCCAGTAACTGCAGCGGTTTGTTTGATCTCTTTCAAGAATTCGCCAAGAAGTACAGTTGTTGAACGGCGAACATCCGCACTTGGATCACTTAGACAATTGAGTAACCCACCAAAGAATTCTGGTAGGAATGAAACCAATTCGAGATCTGGAATAGAATCAAGTACGGATATCCATGATACGAGATATTGTCGGGTGAATGAGTTGCGTGCAGTAATACGTTCGCTGAGTAATGGAATGAATCGTCGTAAGGAGAAAGCAGTATTTCGGGGTAAAGAAGTAGGAACTACAAGAGCATCTGTTTCATCTTGTGATTCAACTGGATTGTAAGGTTGTTGATGAACTGATATGTAAGTTGTTGACAATTCTGATACGATATCTCTGATTAATCGGTCGAGTAAATCAGCTCCACTTTTGACGGAATCTGCTGGATCAGCTGCCAACTATGTCAAACCACCAGTTAGCTATAGTTTTATATATCCCAAATTTCACTTGATTACCTTGCATAGAGCGTCAAATATCTTATTAAAGAAACGCAGCACTTCACCCTTGGCGACCTTGGCAATGTTGTACATACATTCACAAGAATAGTACCGAACACGAGAATCTTGACTTGTGAAGCATTCAAGAATAGGTGGTATGATGCTGTCAAGATAAGGAGCAACGCCCTAAAAAAGGATGAAACACATAAGGTGGATCAGTACATATGGTTCCCAAACATGGACTAATGTGCCTGTTATACCGGTCCAAGAGCAATAGCCGTAGCTGCTAAACCGATAAGACCACCATTCTTCGCGTTTGAGTTGCTGGATTCGATAAAGCGATTCACAAGCGTCTCTATGATTTCAGAAATGCGAGCTGGATTGTCTTCATTTTCACGGACAAGTCTTGAGAACGAACGTTTCAATGAGCTGATAAAAAGTGCAGGATGGGAAGGAATGACTTACTTTTCAATAATTAAAGCAGCTGCTTTCCGCTTCTCGTAAATCTTGTCAGTGAGACCTCTTACAAGGTGCGGTGAGAATAGATTGCTTTCCATAGTAAAAAGACAATGAGCTCGAAAGAGATATGCAGAGAATGAAAGAGAATGCTGTGCTCACAAACTCTAAGACACTAAAGCAATCCCCTTCTTTTTTTCCTTCACCACTCCGCGTTTGGCAATGGATGTAACCTTCCTCGGTGTAAACGTGCATGACAATGTAGATTTGACCTTATGTTTTAGAGCAACCATGGCAACTGTTGTCGGTGATATACTTTCAGCATCAATGCAACGATAAATCCGATCCAATCGATGAATAGCTTGGCATTCCTAGTGACGAGTAATGCACGTCAGTTTTCGCACCACCATATACGATCGTACAACCGACCATCATGCCTATTATCGGAACTAGTATGCGTCATATGAGCTCCGTTGTGCTCCAACTGGTGACACACCCTTCACTACTCAAGGTATAAAAGTGCACGGTCTACGTAGCTCATTCTTTAGTTTTCTCATTCTATCTCTCTCATACACATTCACATATGTTGTCTCGTCAAGTCGCTTCTTCTGCAAGAACCATGTCCTCTCAAAGATTCTTTAGCACTGCCTCTATCGCCGCTTCCGAAGGCAAAGGTCAACCTTTAAGCGAGAAGGAAAAGGCTCACGAAAACCAATGGGCACAGAAACACGTAAGCTCCTTATCAATCATCATGCAACACACAATCTTACAATTATTCCTTTTGCATTATTAATAGGATGCTGAGAAATTGCAAGCATTGCGTAAAGCTTTGGAAGACCAAGAAAAAGTTACCCAAAAGCTCAAGCAGGACCTTGAGGAACTCGAGAAGGGCAAATCCAACTAAATCATCAGCATACTATCTCGTCACAATAAACACATTCAACTTGGTGCCATAATTGGCTTACGAAGGAGTTATCTATTGGCTGCATGACATTATATAAAGGAAATTGACTAGGTGTGTTCTCGAATGGAATCAGATCAATGATATAACAATAAACACAATGCATCTTCCAAGTTTGGGTGAATGTTATGTTTTCCCTATATAGTTGGCATGATGAATACAAATGTATGGAGTGGTCATCACCCTCTAGTCTAGTCCTTAGAATCTTTCATATATATGATTGTTCATGTGTAAATCAGTTTCCCAATGAACATTGCACATTTGGAAGTGTTGAAATGAACCATGCTTCCTCGATATGGATTGAATCTTCTTCCCATAAATCACGTGACACCATCTGCGCCTTATCGATTGACAATGTTCTGCCATAACATGATTGAATAAGCTTCATGCTACCAAAAAAGGGTTACTTGCCAAAATTACCCACCTGCAAAAGGCACAATATTTTAGTATACAATTTTTCAGATCCCTAGAATCGATTTACCATTAATGCTGTCAAAGTGATGCTATACACCGTGGTGACAAGCTATAATGCTTTCAGTAGTTCATCCAAGGAAAGGTGTCAGCACAGAGTTTCAGACGCATTAAATGCATTGAAACAGCGCTTAAAGCTTTCATAATATAGAGAGATGGAATCAAGAAAATGCATCAAGATGCAACAACACTAAAAAAAACGTATGCATATCAGCAAACAACTTTGAAGCTGGCTATTAGAGCATTATTCTCGAACGCAATGTGATTGCTTTACTTCTCTTTTTCTAGCATGTCGCACTACTACATAATCATATGCTGGTATTGAAATCTTGTTAATTACATTCTATGTCAGCTGTGTCATTACATGAAGAAATAATGTCAACAGAATGTGTTCAAGCGTGCCATGATGACAATGCAGCAATGTTGCTCAACTGGGATATGAAATAGAAGATATGCAGGGTCGATATGCAAGGATGGATCAGCTACATCCCATGATACGCGACTCAAAGACATGTCGCATTCAGCATATTCTTTAGAGAAACGTATACAATGGCATCATTGTAGATATGAGCACAAAGAGGCGCAGGTCAACATCAACAAGGGGCTTGTTAATCATCAACACGGATAAACATGAGTTGGCATTATTGATAGATATCACTTTATCATCGATGTTGGTAAAATAAGCACGCTGATATGTCATTATCCGGTTATTTGAATCCCAATATTTTTCAATTGTATAAAAGGTGCTTGATATGAAAGTTTGTATATATCCAGGGATAAAGTTGCTGATGAGCGGAGGTTCCAAAAATAGAATCATGTTTTGTGTACGCTTGGCAGGAAGAAAAAGAAGAGCAGTGGAACGATCAGTTTGGGTCTTTCTTTGTTACTCCTCTTTCCCACATGGAACCCATTGTGATAAACGGTGAAAAAGCAGGTGAAGTTTTACGATATGCATCAAGCAATGATGCTGTGATCCGGCGACAAGCAATACATTTTATCCGAGACATACAACACACTGTCAAAGCACGACAAAAGCGTATCCGGATATTCAATTTAACGGTGCAGGCATTGGACCAACAATATGCTCGATGGCAATATTCTGCTCGACAGCAGCTAACACATTTGGATACTATGGTAGCCGATTTGAATCATCAAGTGGCAAAGTTACGACAACAACGTACTGAAAATGAGGAGCAGCTCAAAGTGTTTGAACGGCAGCTGCAGGGGATTCGAGAATACGCCCAACGAAGACGCACCAAGAAAACCAAACGTGAGAAGCAATACAATCATTTTTATTTTATCCCAGTGGTATCCAAGAGCTTTCAGCAAAAGTATGTACGAGCGCAAGATAAAAATGCAGCAGCTGAGCAAGAAGTTGTTCAGATACGTGAATCGATTGAAGCGATACAAGCAGCAGTGCGACAAGCTGGCAATTTACTGGGTCGTAAGCAACAAGAGCATGATGCTCAAATGGAACAACGACATGCTGTACATGTACAAGTAGCAGCTGCTGATAAATGTTTGGCTTACTTGCATGAAGGACAACACTTTTGGAACCATTTTGATCAAAACCAAGCCGAAGTAGTGATTGAAGCTTGTAATCAACTTATGCAAACCTTTAGAAGCACAAGCGAACCACAGCTTTTCCGACGTCGGTCATCAACATCTACAGATCAACAACAACGAGATTGGAGAGTAGTATTCAAGTCTGCATGTATCGAATACGGTGAAAAAGAAGCATATGCTGCAACTAAATGGGATAATGTTGAAGTCGAATTTGATTGTGCACGATGCCAGCAATCACTTGTGGGATGGCCAACTCCCGATAAAGTACATACAGCTGACTTACTTTGTGCAGTGTGTTACCAAGACATGCGTACGAGCATGATCATGGAAAAGAAAATGAACGTCATCGGTGGCAAATTAGGCATTGAGCGCCCTGAAGGTCCTCGTCGATATTCATCCTCATCCAAATCCACCAGTCGCTTTAGTACATCAAGCGTAGGATCTTCTTCATCACCATCCACTACCCCACCTTCATCTAACCGATCATCTTCATTTGTTGGTGATGCCAAGAAGGTATTTAAAGGTTTAAGCTTCTTGTCGAAAAACTCCTCGACATCCAACAAATATACATCATCATCAACACCACCCGTTTCATCAAATGTTGTGCTTTCTAAACCGAATGAATATGAACCACAACAACAACGCCTACCACCAGCGAAAAGACCATTACCACCGCAGCCGCCCAATGCTTTCCCCAATAACCGCCCTGTCATAGCATAAAGTGGAATGTAATTACATTTGTACATTGTAACATACTTTATATAAAATTCTCTATATCCTGCTTTCTATCTATGAATGATCATTCAATACGTGTAGAGTGTGTGTATAATAATCGAGTGCGTGTGCGTGGAATAGCAATCCCTTCTCCGATGAAACAGGAAGGGGATACGCCCACCAAGCGTTTCGACTTTTTTCGTGCAAGTACCCTTTCTTCTTTATCAACTTGTCCGAGCTTCTTTATATACAATGAAGACCTCTGGCATCGTCTTTAGCTTATTGGCTGCAAGTGCCACCGTGTTGGGTGAGTAAAACTACACCTAGATTACTTGGCTGAAACTGACATTAACACGCATCCCCTGTTACAAGCTCGGTCCACCGTGTATATGGTCACCAGTGACGATGCTTCAGCCATGGATACCAGTAACAACATTGAGAAACCCACGATTCCTTTGGACGCATTTTCAATGGTGCTTTCGCACATGACTGACACGGCCGACTGCCATCCCATTCACCACATGCAACAAGCTTACAAACAAGAAACCATTGCTGGTGCAAAGGCAGTTTGGAACAATCGTGCTGCTTGGTGGTCTCATGCACAAGATGACGTGTTTGAACGAAAGTTAGACAATAGCTTGTTCCTTGTTGTATCTGGCATGGATGCATCTGAAGGTATGTTACGAGTAATATAGCTTACACACACGCACCCAACGATAGTAGTATACTCATACATATCCTCTAATAGATACCTTGCCCATGGATCCATCATTCTATGTATCCGACAATGTTGCTGAAGATTATATGGTCTTGGCTGATGATACCGCACAAGCTCTTCAAAAGAGTGGTCAAAGCGTCTCGTTGAGCTCCAACATGGGCTTGTTTGACACAGATGTCACAGATGATATTGGTGTCTTTGATCTTTCTCAAGAGGTGAGTCGATTTGTTATTTCTTCTCTTGTCGAATAACATATTCATCCTTGTTTCATTAGGCCGATCGCGTTTTCCTCAAGGAAGTGGATGCTGTCAAGAAGGCTGTCAAGGATGCTGCCAACTTTGTTGCTATAAAGATGGAAGGATTACAGGTAATAACAACAAATGCTATACCCAAAGCAAAAGAGCATGCATCATTGAAGCTGGAATTTGTCATGATATGTAGCTTCTTGAAAAGGCATATGGTACACAATCTTTCCAATATCAAGAAGCACGACGGGTCGTCGATGACTTAATCCAAGAGGTAAACAAGTATATAACATTGTTAATGCACATGTTGCTGAGATTAGACACTTGCATAATGTAGACTGTGATACCCGATTTCCAGGAGCTTCATCCCAACGAACGCAACTTGATTACTGTCATCTTTACGCCTACACGTTATACTCATCATTTCGGCAAGCGTGGTGTCCCCGAGACTTTGCAAGAAAGTGATACATGCTACATTACTGAAGATGCTTGCTTGAATGGTACTTCCAGCTGCAGTGGTCGTGGCGAATGTGTTCCAGAAGGCAAGAGCGGCAACGAATGTTATGTATGCAAATGCCAATCCTCTACCTATCTTGGTGATGCATGCCAGGTTGAAGATGCCGTTGGTGACTTTCAATTGTTGTTCTGGACTGGCGTAACGCTCATTGTGCTCACAGCTGGTGCATTGCTCTTTGTCTACAAGGATTGTGATGTCGATAATGGTGGTATCATGATGGTTCCTCAAGTACCTCCCAAACAAGATTAATTGCACATGCATGCACAATAAAAAAAATCATCTCATCAACGTCAGTAATAGTATACAGCGTCTTCAGTGTACCCAGAACATATTTGGGAGAATCCATCAATTAGTTGTCCCCCAAAACACGTACACTTTCCCTACATCGGTAGTATCTTTGGTTGTGAATGGCATAAATATCTGTTTATGGAAGATGTACCCGTGTTAGGAATGAGGAGATCTCTTGCATTTTGGGTTACTTTGTACTTGCAAGTGCTAGCAAACTTTGTTTAAGGTTGGACATTTCAATCGCCTTGAACCGTTCCACAATTTGGGATCGGCTTTATGGAGTTATGTTCAAGTATTCTAATAGAAAGGGGTGATCGACCGGAGGGACTATTCCGATGTGGATAGGAATATAATCCCTGCCCTTGTACTGTTTTATCGTTTGGTTTATGGTTCATTGTTCTCCTTGGCGCATATATATTTCTTTTATAATAATCAACTTGCCGATAATAACATGGCAGGGGCATGTCGCATAGAGAGCAACACTTGAGATGAATCCGATACTGACACAATGAATACACATACAACACCACTCCCTTGGTGGAGAGAAAGAAATTACCATGTACCTGATCAAATGAATGTTTGAGAATCAAGGTTTATCATTATCAATGCCAAGCATTGATCCGATATTGCGGATGCTTCCCTTATTGTGTTAGTGAAACTATGTACTATAGAGTTAGTGAATAGCGCAATCGGCATGTATTATAAATCATGGAAAGATCATCTCGTCCCAAGCTAAAACGAGTCATGTCTCCATAAAGATAAGAGAGTATTCCGCAAGACACAGAAAATAGAAAGCGATGATCTACAACAACGAGGTGGCATAAATCAGCAATACACATTTGGTATAAGATACACGAAAAAGACAACGAACTCAGTAAAGCCAACTAGGAGAAGAAGAAAAAAAACTAGGTTGGCAAAGAGAGAAAAACCTTATGCCCGATTGGCATCGATGCACCCCACAATGTATATACTCTTTGTGTAAGCAATTGAGTTAGAGTCATGAGAGCCATTCGGTTCCTGATGGACCAATGCGTTATTCGCCTCTACTGATCAATTCTCCTTACCACAGAGACTCTTTCTAACTCCCCGATCATAAGCACATACATACACACATATTATATACGCACACTTTCTTTACCAGTTGCCCCTTTCTCACCTCCTGCTCCGACGTATAATAATATTCGCTACGCCGTGATCGCCACAATGCACCACAACATACACACAATTGCTATCTTTATTGTAACGCCCTTCAACTGATAGCATTTTGTAAGGAGCAAGTAATAAGAAATAATGCTGCATTCCTCTCAACATGACAATATACATGGATCAACGCATGATAATCACTCACTGCTACCTATTATCTTTATTGTATCAGTGGTTTGCATGTGAATGCATAACAAAAAGAAAGGGATGATAATCACCTGTTCAGTATTTTTCACTATACATAAGTGAAACAGTGCATTAACTTTATTAGGCACCACCATCTAAAGTTCACATTGGATAAGAAAATTTGATCTGCATGAATGTACACTGATGGAAAGACAAAACTTTTTATTGTCCAAGGAGCGTCCGGGGTATGGAATGATGCATGAATGATTGGAAAGAGAAAACAAGAGCGAGGAGGATGTGGTGAAGCATATCATGAACCGAGGTTACCATTAGCAAATAGGATGATGAGATGGGCAAATCAATAAGAGCCCAATGAATGATGAAAGATAGGAATAAAAAAGGAGAATAATGTACATTAAATTATCATAGGACTTTCCACACATGCACAAGTACAATGTGGTTTCGAATACTATCTACAAGTCGAATCATCCGCCTGCAAGTGAATGGAAGAGTAGACCGGAAGAGTGAGAGCGTTGGGAGTGGGCAATGAGATGAATTGGAATGCAACAATGTGAAGAAAAAGATAGAATCAAATTGGGTTTTGAAAAGAGTGTTGAGATAAAAGTATGAATGATGATAGGAAACATGCACGCACGTTTCAACACCATGATGGCTGGCAATGCAACTAGAAACGGTATCCGATATGAGCACCATGATGAGGATACTCATCCAACCATGATGACCGATCCATCACGAGATCAGGCACCCAATGACGTGAAGGGGTTGAAGCATTGTTCTTGGAGGGGAACCATGTTGCTGATGGAAGAGGAGGTGAAGGAGAAGGTGTACTGATGCCACGGGTAGAGCACGAGACAATAGAAGCACGTCGTGAAGCTGGTGGAGTAACCATGTATGGTGAAGTTGACATACGGAAGCTACTGACTCGTCTGCGAGACTTGCGAATACCTTGCAATGTTCGATAACGGTTGAAACATGTAGCTCGCTTACGATTGGGAAGCTGTGCAGAGATTTGACCCCAAGTCAAGCCTTTGGCTACACCTTCACAAATTACAGCATCTTCATATTCGGTGAATCGGTTACGTGGTTTGCCATATACTTCACTACCATGCAAAGCATCATGATCATTTTCATAGTAGTGGTACAACTCGTTGCTGCCATGACTATGTACTTGTGGCAAAGGATGACCGTACGATTCAATCATGGGTTGACGATGGTGATGTTGTAGCCGTGGTGTTACTTGTTGCATTGGCGTAGCTGAGATTTGCAATAAAGAGTCATTGTTGGAAAGCATTGGCAACACAGTGCTGTTGTTATGGTTGTCAGTGATTGATGAAGCGTTGGATGGGTTCAAAATATCAGAAACTGGATATACATATGAAAAAGGTCAGTGCGCTGCTATAATGCTAATATCGGTTCTTCCAACTCACTGTTCATTATAGGTATGCTTGTGTGGAGAAGTTAATATGTAAAGTAGAAAGACGTTGGATAACCAAGTGAATAAGAGCGGGAAGAGAAGATGTGATACTGTCCGATCCGAGTACAAATGCCACGCCTTTTATATGTTTGAACTCTTGGGGGGAGGAGAAGATCTTAGGGATAATGTACCTAGCTCTTTTGATCTGGGGTTATAACGGTATAGTTTATTACTTATACTCAAAAACATACATGCCAATGTATAAATATTGACTAATGCAGCTATCGTATTACATATAATTACTCGCTCGCCTATATGCCTATGGCACATCATATGACATTTTGATGAGAATAAATAGTCGCTTGTAGCTACTGCCATGTTATGTTTGTATATTTAGTACTGATCAATCCACATTAGTGTGTCTCCTTCAAATGTAGGCTCATTATGCCAGGGTACATATGCGGATGAGATGGTGTGTGGATGGGACGAGCGGGGAACAGGGGAAGGTACACTTACACTATCTCAACTCGTTCTTGCGCAATTATTTTACCCCACTGCATCTCAGGGCTTTTGAAGCTCTAAAGAAAAGGGGGAGTGAACTGAATCTTTTTGTTCGTGATTGTGTGGGAGGCGATTATTTGGGTGGAACAAGAAAGGGAGGGGGCGAGTGAGTAAAGATAAAGGGGAGATGGTGACTAGTGTTTCTCGGTTTAGAGAATCATGGTACTCGCATACATGCTTGTATTATTCAAGCATCCAAAAGGTACAATGGCATAGGGATATTATGTACAATGTGATTGTGTCTGTGAGAGATCATGATGACACGACTTGACAATCGACTGGTCTTTGCTATTGAGTGCTCTTGGTTATTAAAATCACCGCACTGCACATACATACACATATTCGAACTTTAGAAATATCGCATGCATGCCACGGACAAATCAAACTTAAAGGGAAACGGAACACTACATTTCCAATAATATACAACGCACCATATTATTATATGCAAGCAATATTGCACGATAAACACCACGCCATATCACGTACACCCGCATCTCTTGATGTTTACAGGCACGAGGAAGAATATCCCATTACGTATTTTTTTATGTGTCATTGATGTATTATCTAATTTTATAAAATCAACTCGACCACGATGTTTGCCATCTTCCACACGTATGAATGACTCCATGTTCATTGTTGGTCTTTATGAATGGATTGAGGGATTTTCGGCAAATCATTTTGATCGTGCTATAGCCGTTACCATTTTTGGATCCATCACAATGGATATGCATTTTACCATGAATGAGATGCATAATTCATAGAATGAACAACCAATACAATGGCACACACAAGGTCAGATGCCAAGATGGCACTCAGCAAACTACGACACGTTTGCCATTTCTCTCAATGATGGGTTCCCTGATATGGCAAACCGGCAAGCCGACATGTAAAAAAAGATGGTCTCTCCTTTGACTCGAATTAGGATGTCTTTGTGGTGTGTAGATAGATGGCGTGTGGTTATAATTGTACCTGTAGGAGACCAACAAATGAATCAACACCTTATAGGAAAACCGGTTTGCATCGGTACCACCCAATTCATTTCGGCGTTGACCATGCGAGCAAAGAACCCTTCATTACTATCCCGATCCCGAATTGATTCTATTAAGCGAGAGCCACATGCACGAGTGATGTATCGCTCAGGCGGTGGACTACTGTTGCTGCTGTTGCTGCTGATGCCAAGCGATGCAATGCACTGTTAACCTACACAGACAACGTGTGACAACAACAAAAAAAAGTTGGATTGGTTCAAACAACAATAATGCTGATCATCTATACCACATCTGATCCTATCTTTCTCACCTAGTATAGATCTCAATCAATCAAACATATACTTCTCCTTGTTAAGGCATTAAGGTTCGCAATAGGTATAATGTATATTTTGGAGAGAGAGAAAAAAAGCAATAGGAGTTGCCCTCGAGGAGAGAAGGTGGATGTGAATATGAAGGGAACGAGTATAGTGGGAGCAGAGCCAAAAAAGTGTTTGGATGTTTGTGTGTAGTGTATGAGTATCAGTATATGTGATGGTGCCATGGTGGTATTTCCAGCTCTCCTTTTTCTCTTGTCGCTTTTTCTTTCTCTTTGTTCATACACCAAAGTTCATGGAGAACAAAGCAAGAGGAGCCAAAAAAGGGAAACAAAGGGAAACAAAGAGGTGTGTGCTCTCGAATTATTGGGGGAGAAGAAAAAGACATCCCTTTTACTACCTCTTGTCTCCCAGGTGCCCGTGGTGGTAAACCGCCCCCAGAAGATATTATACACCTGCATCGGCTTGTTCACGAATACGGTAATAGGGTTTCCAAATCCACTCTTCTTCCTTGAACCCCTTTCATCTTAATGCACATCTTCTTCTCTTTTCGATCGGCTTCACCGTTCCGCCATAATATGTTCCCTTGTATGATCGTCCTCTCTCCTATATTTTAAGGGAAGACATTGGGGTAAATCCTCGATCACTCGCACCAGGTCAACTGATCTATTCAATCCATTTGATCTATAGACATTCAATGGAAGATCTTTACTAGCTTTGATTGAATATACCATTAAAAACATTTGCAACAATTGGGTATGTGGACTCTTAATACATCAAATCACTTGCAACATAAGGAGAGTAAGGGATAAAATAGTACATAATCCAATGCATGAACACACGCGTACATGCACCGGCATATATCCAATCCTCATGATTGTGCAGATAACAATACAGAACAAAGAAGCAAAGAGGAGATCATTGGTGAATGCGAGGGATGCATGTAATATCTATGGAGAAAGAGAATATGGATTATGCAAAGCACAAGCAAGGACCACCTCCATCACTCAAAGCCAATGCACGGGCCCCGGCGGCAGATCTTCCTCAATTTCCATTTCTCCTCAATGAAAAATTCGTGGTCTGTAAAGGAACGCGGATTCTCCATTTCCCTCCTTGTGGTTTGTGCACCTTCCTGCAGATGATGGAATTGCAGTACATACTTGACTCCTTCCAACAAGGTGATAGCTTACATTGGTCCCATGGGGCAATCCTGTGTTCATGTCTTACCGCTTCTCCATACTGTTCTCCATGCATGTTGCTCGTGCATGAGCTATTTTTTTATTCACATTATTGTTGGAAAGATTATATATGTGATCATAATAATAGCGTGTTTATCATGTGATGATTAAATTCTACGTTCAATCTATTTCTACATCTTATATTGGTATCGTCATTGGCATCTTATTCTTGCCACATTGCATGATTAGATTATATGAATTTGCGTTGACCTTGCATGATTCCATGTGCTTATCAGCTTTCTCCTTTTCACTATAATGCAAAGGCCATTTCCACGCCATCTTGTAATCCTCCTTTTGCACAGCCATGGTCTTGTTTGCGAATGAACAAAGCGTAAGGGTAGGGAGCATGTAATACAGTTGAACATGTGCACATGAGAAAAGTGACAGGTTTGGGTGATCCAATGGCTGGTGCAACCTGGTTAACTCATCAGAGCTCTCCTTTCTTCTCAGCAGTGCACCGCGTCTCTTCTTTCCAATGGTGGTCACATGGCAAGTATATATTACTGCAGCAAGTAACAAGATAATGTAACTAAGCAATGGCGACTTATAGTCTAGTGCGATGGAAGAATGCTACTGGCATGCGTGATTTCACGTATATTCAAGAGCATGTCACCAAATCCCTTCATGGAAAGAACACAGGCCCTTGGTCACTCGGATTCAAGGTGTATCGTGACGCCAACCATGGCAGTGGAGGACGATCCAATGCGTCATCGTCGTTATCGTCAGCATTGCACCATTCACAGTCTTCACAAGGGAAAGATAATAAGCTCATGTATCAAGTGACACTTGGACAGCAACCAGGACAAGTGTATTGCATGGTGGATGGTAGTGTCGTTGTTGAAGCTGAAAAAGAGTTGGAGATCATCCTTTCAAGGTTGAAGAACTTGTGGCAAATGCGACAAAGCGTAATGATCGAGGTAAGAATATGATTGTCAAGGAAACATCACTTGCTCATTCATATATCTCTCAGGGTACCAGTTTCGAGATTGGTGACTTTACACTGCGAGTAGCCAATATTCTTCTTGGATCAACGTACAAAGGATTATTACTCGAAGTAAGTGTGTTATGGATGAAAACGAAAGGATGTTGTTGTTGAACTTTAATGGAATAATAGATCAGTTATCATCCTTGTTCGGCACCCAATGTAGCTGCCGACTTGTTTCGCGAATTTGTCGAATCCGTTGTTCATCCCACAGCTCAATTATCATGCGAATACGAGTACAACTACGAAACAGTCGGCTTAAGCAACCAAGATTTCACATCAGCTCACACAGGCTATCAATATATGATGCTTTTTCGAAACGATGGTTTACTTTAAATCACATTTATATCAATCGCTTATCATCATCAACACCATCCTCCCCATAATGTATCACCTGCTCCAATCCAATATCGCCCCAGCATCTATATTCTCTTTCATTCTCCTGTATACGTATCAAAAAGAAAAACAATCAACTGTGTCCATGAATTACGTTCTATTTGTATTGCTACGATTAATGCATGTGTATATGAGTGGATATGGGGGATGAAGTAGGATATGCGTACTCTATTAGAAAAGAGAGCAAGCAAGAATAGCAGGGATGGCAATGGAAAGACCAGCGACCTTGATATTGATTGCTGAACCTTCATGAATAGCTTCAGGTGTAGTGGATGCGGCGAGAGAAGGCTTGAGATTGGGTGGTAAGGAAACAGTACCTTGTGCTGAAGATGATGGTTGTGCTGAGGATGCACCAGAAATTGAAGCTGAAGAGGATGATTGAGGAGTGGATGATTGAGAAGCCGTGATGGTGGCAGAAGATGAGCCAGAAACAGAAGCAGAACCGCTCAAAGATGCTGATGCAGATGATGATGATGATGACGATGAGGAGGAGGATCCCTTGACAATCTTAATAGCTCCCGAATAGGAGGATGCACTATAGGTATAAATGAAATAATGAGTCATTCTTGGCGTCTCAATTCTATTTTACTGCGGCAGTAACATACTCGTTTCCATTATTGTCGGTGTAATCAAATCGCAGGGCATAACGTCCAGAAGTATCGATATCAGCAGGGACCTGTAAAACGGGGTTACACCAAATATTCCATAAAAGATGCATATGCCACGTGCGTACAGCATTTTGTGACACCCATAAATCACACGCGAAAACTTACATTCCAAGATGCTGTTCCACTAATTCCATTAGCATTGATAGAGTCACCAGTGGAAACCATGCTATTACTGTCAGCGCCTTCAATGAGATTGATGGTGATATTCTCATTCATACCATTAATCCATTCTAAGGAACATATCCCCAACAAAGGAGCACAAATAATCAATGGTTGCTATTCTTTGATGCTCGCTGTATATGCAATTCTTACTTATTGTTTCACTGCCAAGATAAAAGAGAAAAATGAGATTAAAGTTTGTTTACTGCACATGCAAATTTCATTTCTTAACATACGTTGAGCCAGCCGTCCAGGTATCGCCTTCAAGTGGAGCTGTGATGTAGAAAGCACCAGCAGATGATGCTTGAGCAGCTGTCAATGCAGCTGTGCCAAGTGCAAAAACGAATGTCGAAACAAAGTATTTCATATAGGAAAGAAAGGGAACGAGATAAAGGAATGGGTTGGAGAAATGTGCAGGTACCAATTAAAGCCAAAATACACACCCCTCTTTTATATATGTCTCAAAGCGGGAGATGACTTGCTCCGCTTTAGGCTCACTTTCAGCCGAATAAGTCATATTCCAAGTATTCTATTGTTCAGGCACAGAACTGACATGGCGTGGTGTATTGGGTTATTGACAACATTCATCAAGGTTACTTGTAATCCTTGCGAAACTCTGTTTAACTTGATAGCTACACTCAAGCACCCTGTCGATTGACATGCCAAGTCCCTTGGCGTCTGTAAGCAGTGCAGAGGATTTCTGTATCCTGTACCCACCACCCATCCCATACTTCTTTAACACGTTTTTCCCATTTTAGGCTTTGATGACGATCCAGCTGCCTATCTTGTGATTGCAATTGCAAAACTTATGAGTTGGACAATGTATCTTGTAAAATCTGCAGACAATTCAAGCTGCGCATAACCCTCCCACATTGTCCAGCTGTCAATTCATACGGGAAAATAGGGGAGGTTTTTATTCATTAGATTAACAAGCATGACTTTTGATCATAGGATATATATGCTCCAGTACTTGAATCACCATCAACAGTGTCATATTTTATGACTCGGAAACAGTATGCATATAATAGTATAACGATAATGACTATCCTTATAGCAGCACTTGATTAAAACCACTTTAATATCGTTCATCTTTGTCACCCCTGATGATGTTGCCTTTGTCAGAAATCACTGTGTGTTTATGATATATCATCTTTTCATCTCATGTGCGCTTCAATGAGGTGTTTGTAAGACAAGCAGCTGCAAATGTTGTCAATAGTTGTAATGGGTATGAATTCATGTGAAACCAAGGTATGGCAAATGGACATTGAGAAGGGTGTCTTTGCAGCGGTAAAGTCTTTGTGCCCAAGCATTGCAGGCAGTCAACTAGCGAATAGGGAGTTCAATGCTATTATAATGATCAAGCAGATTATCAATTGTGTAATAGAGTGGATGCATGTGTGGGGTGTCTCATTCATCGCAGGAATCTGCATGTAGCGTGGCAGAATAGTGCATCTGGCCTTAATCTCGTATTAATCATTCTTTCTTTTCTTTGCGTCACACATACACAACTCTTTCTCCTCTTCCTCATGTCACGGCAATTTGGCCCTCGTAGTGTAAGGTAATGAAAGCACCACGCCGTGTGCCAGAAACTTATCCACACCATGTACTAGATCCTTCCAACACCTCCATAATCGTTCAGCATTGTTGGGAGAGAGGCAATTCTCGACACCATCCCCGCATCTGGATTCCCGATCGTCATCTCCTGCTGGTAGTGATTCACACAAACAACAAAAGCTCAACGACCATGACCTTGAATATCTGGAAAGCCAAAGTGATGAACGAATAACCGGATTATCAGCCAAAGTACAAGTGTTGAAGAGTGTAAGTTGAATTGGATCATGGGTCGTATCTATGGACTTTTGAACTTATCTCCAAATATAGATCACTGGTAAAATAGGTGACGAGATCCGATCTGGCAACAGCTTGTTAGATACCATGGCAAGTGGATGATAAGGATAATCTAAAAAGAATGTTGTCTAAATGCATGGCGTGTTTATAGAATACCCAGTTTTCAGATACTGGAACGATCCTTGGCCGAACGATGCACAACTTTAAGATTATGGCTGAAAAAGAGAGTGGAGCAACCATGTGTTATTTGATATTCTTTATAGTATTGATGGTTATAATTGCTTATTATTGGTTCTTCAAATAGAATATCCACACTTTTATTATGCATTGGGAGTTTCAGATGGAATGATGGGATAGAATGACTGTGATTTGATGGTGGTGGTGGTGGGTGTATCTCCTTCTCTTCTTCGTATCAATTATGAGCCTATTTGCACGCGCCCTAGCTCGTTCTCGTACTCCACACGTTGTGGCGATTAACCAGTCGATCGCAAAGCGTTACTACAAGCTCAGTGTTCAGTCTATCAAGAGGGGACAGGTGGTTCAACTCAAGGACAAGGCGTGGCGTGTGCTTAACCGCGATAGTTCTTCCTCAGGGCGTGGTGGTGCCGTTGTCAAGGTATTCCCAATGACTTTGCATTGTATCCAAGGAAATTCAATGACCCCTTGTAGATTGAAATGGAAGATCTTATGAGCAAAGCCAAGATCAACGAGCGATTCAAGTCGGGCGATTCACTTGAAAGTAAATTATATTTTATTATCTCGTAGAGGAAATAGGCTCACATGATGGTAGTTTTGAACATGCAAGAAGAGACCATGCAATATCTTTATTCTGAAGGCAATACGATTCATTTGCTCAACCCGGAAACCTTTGATCAGATTGAAATGTCCATGAGCGCTTGTGACACAGGCGAGGATGGTGCTGCCATGCTTGAAGGTATAGAATGGATAACAATGACATGAATGAAATGCTAACATATTTTGTATATACTAGATGGCATGGATCTCACTGTCAGCTTTTTAACAACACCTGAAGAAGGCCGAAATCCTATTACTTTCAAACTTCCCCAAAACCATACTTATACGATTGAATCCGTGGTTGAACGTGCTGGACAAGCTGCAAAGGGCACAGTGTATAAGACAGCTACTCTTGCAAACGGTGCAAAACTCCAAGTACCTGAATTTGTACATGAAGGCGACCGAGTCGTGGTGGATATTGCTGCACGGAAATATGTCAAGCGTGATCTTTAGATAGAAGAGTTATTATAACCATCTAATATACTGCATCAATGCAAATTTGTGATTGTTTGCTTTGAAAGTGATGATCCTGAGAAAACGCTATAGAAGATCATGGATCCCATTTGCCCTGAAATCCATAGTCAGTACCTTTCGCATATGCTTAATGCTGGGACACATCTTATCCTTATATCATTATACTGTATTATGAAGTCCCACCGACATAAAATGCCAAACAAGCATGAGATCATAGTCGTTGCATATCCAGCGAGTATCACTATGCACATTCAATATGCATTTACACTAATATCAGATGGTCTTTTATTATTATACATCACGTGCAAGCACAATGACATTAACATTCTGACAACATTGATGATGCGAAACAAGTGTACTCGAATAAAGATTGGATGGATATGATTACAATAGGTTCTACTAGTCTGAGCCCAGAAACTGTTTGGTGCCACCTGCTTTTTTTCCACATACACCATGGGCATTCTCGAAAAGATCCAGGACATTGAGAACGAAATCCGTCGTACACAAAAGAACAAAGGTACAAGGAGATCATGGACTCGATTGAATGGTGACTTATAGAGTGTCTTTTATAGCCACGGAATACCATCTCGGTTTGCTCAAGGCCAAGCTGGCAAAGTACCGTGTACAGCTCATTGAGGGCTCAAAGACCAAATCAGAAAAGGTGCGGCAATGAGAGTACTGTTGTTTTAATGTGGCATTGACAATGAGGATAGGGAGAAGGCTTCGATGTTATGAAATCAGGAGATGCACGCGTTGTCATGATTGGTTTTCCTTCGGTTGGCAAGTCGACACTATTAAACAAGTTGACAACGACCGAGTCAGTTGCTGCAGCATACGAATTTACCACTCTCACATGTGTCCCTGGCAAGTTTACCTACAAGGGCGCCAACATTCAATTGCTCGATTTGCCTGGTATCATTGAAGGGGCTTCTCAGGGCAAGGGTCGTGGTCGACAAGTCATTGCAGTGGCTAGAACAGCCGATGTTGTTCTTATGATGCTTGACGCCACTAAATCATCACGTCAACGGTATGGATACAATCCGTATAAATATCATATTGCATCGCTGATAGATTGTTTGTAGTGAGTTGTTAGAAGCAGAATTGGAAGCTGTGGGCATTCGGTTGAACCAATCTTTCCCCAATGTATCCTTCAAGATCAAAAAAGCAGGAGGCATCAGTTTCAACGCTACTGTCAAATTGAATTACTTGGACTCGAAAATGGTGCAAAATATTCTTCATGACTACAGTAAGGAGATACGCATGCTAAGCATGATCGACAACTCACTCATCTTGCTCCTTTTTTCACACACAGAAATCTTCAATGCCGATATTGTGATTCGTGAGGACATTACAGTGGATCAGTTTATCGATGTGATTCTTGGCAATCGACGTTATATCAAATGTATCTACGTAAGTCTATGCTTGTCGGCGTGTGGGATGATAGGGCAAAACAGGGGGTGATTATTTGCATAGCAAATGAGCAAGGAGGAAAAGGAAAAACAAAAAACAGAGGGATAACGGGAGAAGGGAAAAATCAAAAGGAAGGAGTAGGAACATCAAGAGGGAGAAAGTGGTGAAAGAACAAGAAACTATATCTTGTTTTGACAACTCATCAACACACGTGATTATAGTGCTACAACAAGATAGATCAAATCACAATGGAAGAACTGGATCGATTGGCACGAGAACCTAATACAGTGGTTGTTTCCTGCGAACAAGATCTCAACATGGACTACTTGGTCGACTCTATTTGGAAGAAGTTGAATCTTATGCGAGTCTATACTAAAAGGAGGGGTGAACTTCCCGACTTTGATGATGGCCTTATTGTACGCAACGGCGCAACCATTGAGCATGTATGTCATGCTGTTCACAGATCACTGGCACATAGTTTCCGATACGCCCTCGTTTGGGTAAGTCTTGTTTCTCCTTTCTTTATCCGTGGATGCTCTCCTGTAACAGGTCCAATGCTAAAGATGGATTGTACAATATTTTATAGGGTACATCTACCAAGCATAACCCACAACGAGTCGGTATTAATCATCTAGTACATGACGAAGATGTTGTCCAAGTAGTCAAAAAGTAAACGTGTTAATATGAGGGATGCATATATGGGAGAATACTCCTTTTTCTGGTTTTACTCTTACTATTGGGTGGGATCATGTAATTTACTATGGCATTAGAAGACTAAAAGAATAGAATGGGATAGTTGGATGGGCGGGAAACGATAATGCTGCACAGAAGATTTAATTGAATGGGTATCGTCAAGCCTATTATTAAGGTGCCATTTCAGAGAGTACAACGACTTCTTGATGCTGCTTGATTTCAAGTTTCATTGGCTTATCACCGCCATTCTTTTGTAAGCTCTTGAGCGTGCAATGCATTTCAGAGGGATGGGTAGCAACTAAAAAGGAACCATATCAGTATTATGCTAATAAAACGACAGTTTAACACGCGTCAACTTACCCCAGTGAACAACACAGATAACGACAGTGAGATCCTGTTTAAAATAGCAAAGAGATCATCCTATCAGTTTCCTTTTTCTTTGGGGTGGTGGTAGCGGTGTAGGGATATGTGGTCAAAATAACTTACGACAGCAGCAATAGTGGATGCGATCAATCCACGTTGTTGACCACCCATGAGAATAAGTACGCAGTAATGGATAGCTGCTGTGACTAATGCGACCAAAGTGGCAACCAAGCTTCGTCGAGAGATCAATCGAAGAGAAGAAGCTTGATGAGCTGTTTGTTGAGCAGTATTGGGGAAATAACCATATTTGATAAAGATGCCTGAGAAGACCAAGCTGATAACGACATCATAGGCAAGACCAGCAGCTGATGCTGGTAGTTCCATGCCAATCAAGCAATGGAAAGGATATTCTTCATTCACAAGAGCCACTCGGAAAACAACCATCAAAACAACAAGACCAATGTATGGTATTACGAGACCAATGCCAATGAGATATAAAGATGAACGGAAACGAGCTGCTTTGGGAACTGAAGTAATATAGATCTGAAATGTGGCAGGTGTGTGTCAGTCATTTTTTCTTTCTTGTTGATACCATGAATGATAGGATACCTTTTCAATAAAGTAGAGATAGAGGAGGACTTTGGCAAGACAATATACCACAATAGAGTTGTAAAGAGAAAGAGAGCAGGAAATGTAATTGCCATTGTTTGTGCTGGTTGCCATACATGCAATGATATTGAACACCCAAGTGGCAGCGTAAAGGGCGAGAAGCAAAGCACCGATGTAAGAAACAGGGCGTTCAATGCCAGCAGCCTTGCGACCAAAGAGCAGTGAAATGACGGTGACACATGCAACGGCGATCACCTCAGAGATAATTTCCTGATTATCGGGCGAGTACATTGTTCTGAATTATAGATTAAGCTTTTGAGAGTATGAAATGAAAAAGAGAAAAAGAAAACTTGGATGTTAAGGTACATGTGTCAGAAGCTACAAGTTTTATAGGTGGCACCACGCTTTACCTGTTTTTCCCTTCTCCCTGTTTATTTTTATGCCCCTTTTTGCAATGCGCACATCAGGCTTATAAAACAGAGCACTTGCAGCAGCAGCAGCAGCAGCAGCAGCAGAGATAAGGGGAAGTAGGGACGCGGGAGATGCCTACGAGTATGTGCTCACTGGAGGAGGGAAACAAGGATAAAAAAGCGTGCGTGTGTTGATTATATTAGGAGTAAATCAGTTAAAGTGATGTATTATGTATGTCGAATGGCAATGAAAGGGGAGGAGAAAAAGAGAACAAACTTTAAACAATTGTGCATACACGATAAGGAGATCATTTATGTTACTTAGTCTTTCTCCCATATCAAAACTATCCATCATTTTGGGACATGGCTGTGTTTATATGATCATCGATCATCTGGTGCCTGAAATTTCCAATGATGGCACGTCAAACACACGTGACATGAATGTTTCTTTGTCAAGTCTCTTCACTCCGCAAGCCTTGTGTCTCTTTATTCTACAAGACTCATCCCGACATTATGGCTGCCGATAAAGTCAATGTACTGTTTGTGTGTCTAGGTTCGCTTCATTCCACTTGATCGCATGCAGTACTGGTATCTAAGAAACCACTCATGTAGGCAACATTTGCCGATCGCCTATGGCAGAAGCTGTATTTGCACATATGGTCAACCAAAAGAAGCTCAGTGAGCGATTTGGCGTCATCGATTCTGCAGGCACAGCTGGTTACCACGTAAGATAAACATCAACATGTTCCCGTAGCATTTATCCTCATATACATTTAATTCAAAAGGTGGGTGAGACACCCGATCATCGAAGCGCACAGACATGTCGCAAGCACGGTGTACCTGTGAATCACAATGCACGTAAAGTGAACAAGGCAGATTTCAACCGATTTGATTATATTCTTTGCATGGATGAATCCAACTTGGTCAATCTGCAGGTTAGTGAGCTTGAAAGGGGTGGGATAAGTGGTTATCCTATGGATCGTGCATCTAACATATGACCTTCTTCTTTTTTGTCACAAGGAAATGGCTCCTGCTGGTACTACAGCCACTATCAAGGTAAACCATTGAATTGCTTTATTATCACTCCATTGCTTATTGTTGACATATATATATAGCTCTTTGGTGAATATGATCCCCAAGGCGAACGTATCATCCGTGATCCCTACTATGGTGGTTCAGAAGGATTCGAACGTAATTTCAAACAAGTGACACGTGCAAGTGAAGGATTCCTCAATGAACTTGAATTATTATAAATTGCATCTGTATTTTATCTCGAATGTGTAACTACATAGTCCATATACAATGCATAGATTGATCCCACGGGCTATAATGTGTGCTATGTCAGTAAAGAAAAAAAGTCAAATGATCTCCTCTATAATACTGTTTACCTGTGCAATAATAGCCATCAGTGTATCCAGAATGAAATTGTTGGAAGGATTAACACCTATACCAGGGATGATATTAGAGATGCACGTGTTGTCTCCACTCAATTCAGTATCATGTTACCTCGGGTTGCCGAACGTAAAACTTCTGCAATAAACTCAGTGGTGATCATGTAATGACCCGCTTCAAGACCTATTATGGAAGAGTCAATTTGCTGTCAAAGTCACGTGATAGTGTATGGAGATTAACGCACCTTGAATGAGAGCGTTTGCACAATCCTTAGGTGCCATAGCTGCCGAGACACCTTCGATCACTTTGGTAACTTCGGGTTTGGTCTTATTCTTTAAAGAGAGGTCAGTGAATGGTACCTTTGTCACCGTGTATGATCATTTGACTTACTTCATTCACAAAGCCAGGCGAGTCAATGTTCCCAGGCAAAAAGATATGCACATCAATGCCGTACATTTTGAGCTCGTTACGAAGACTATCAGCCAAACCACGTAAAGCAAACTTAGTGGGCGAGTAAGTGGAATAGCCTGCAAAGCTGATCAATCCGGCCATGGATGAAACAAAGATAATTTTGCCGTTCCTGACACCAGCATCTCGCATACGCAATGTTGCTTGCTATCCATGAGTGTCAGATAGAGACAAGAGATTATAACAAGATACACCTACATGAGCTCCATACACTTGACCGAGATAATTGAGTTGATTGGCATATTCAAAGTCTTCCATGGTGTGATCAACGAAAAGCTTGGGAGAAGCGGCACCTTGTCATCCATATTTTAGTACATCATCCACAGGTTGAGCATTGCATATCTTTACCTGCACATAAAAACACATATTCGGGATCACTTCCTACTCGCACTTTGGCTTCATCAAATGCACGTACAACGTCGCTCTTGGAAGTAACGTCGGCACTAATGGCAACAACACGCTGGTCATCACTCACACAACTAGACTATACATGACTTTAGCATTGACCTTGAGCACCTTTCATTCACGTGTTTTACCTTAATTTCAGTAGTAGCCTTGTCCAACTCGGATTGACGTCGAGCAACGATGGTTACATGAGCTCCACGCTTAACCAATGCAATGGCCAGTGCTTTGCCGAGACCGGTACTGCCGCCCGTGATAAAGCAGTGTTTCTTGGCAGGCGTGAAGGGTTTACGAGTCAAGTGGCTGTAAAGCTTTTCGGCCGAGAACGCTATAAGAATAGCCAAAACGAAGGATGTCCAAGAGGATACAGCCATATTGGAGGATAAAGAGCGCACTTTGGTTATCCATTTTCCTTCTGACATTTAGCTGACACCAAGTTTATTATGCGATAGCTCATTGTTCACCACATGATTGTCCCCTTTGTAAATACTAGTTCATTGTTCGACATAGAATCAACCATAAACACGTATAAACTAGCTGATTGACACAAAGCATAACTGAATGCATTAAGAAATTGATGAGTGAGAAAGCGAGATTCTATTGTACGGTTGTGTGTAGTTGTGTAATAGGAGGATGTTGGTTGATGTAAAAGAACGAGATGGCATTGAAGAGGAAGGAGTATTAGAGGGTATGGATACAAGATGTGATAATGATGGAGCGTCACATGGTGTTTAAAACTAGATAAAGAATGCGTTATCAGTAAAGAAAAAGCACATATCATGTAAGACACTTACCCTGATCTGGTAGGATCCTGCCTTTGTCATATATCGGACCCATTTGACAGATTGATAACCGCTCTTTTCAAATACTTTAAGGAACCGTACCAACAAGCCGGAGGATGTAAACATAAGCACTTGGAAATCCATTGAAATGGGGGGTCGCGACCATACACGTTTATGTGTCATGGCTGTCAATTCGGCTTCGCCACTCAATGTAAATTCTGCTTGACCTTGGAAACGTGGGATCTTCCAAATGATACAGTTTTCCGAAGGTGCATACTTGGCCTTGCCACCTGATCCAACCTTCACCTCCACCTTGGCCGAATTCAATGGTGTGGGAATACGCAAGATAACATTGTTGGCATACAACTTGGGCGAGAAATTGGCCTTGACATTGATCATGTATTCCACTCGAGTCTTTCCAATTTCATTCACTACTGGATGGACCTTGAATGGCAAGTTGACATTTTCTGTAGAACGATATCTAATCATTGAACCATTAATCACGTTTTCTATTATCATTGTTTATCTCATTTTCTTACCTCATAAGCTCAAATTCGCCATCAGGAGGAATAAAGCTGATTGTTCTATCGGTATCAAACTTTCCTAGCTTCACACATTGGTGGAATTGGCAATCGTCAATAGCAACAGTATTGGTACGTGGAGCTCTGATATTAAGAATATAGCAATAGGGTTTATTAGTATCCCGAGCACCCAACATGTCACAATGAAAACACTTACTTTGTCCGATTCACCACATCATTATCCAAGAGCAACTTGTCGTTTAAACCAAATTTACATTCGGGTGTTCCAGAAAGGTATGCTCGCATCAAGATTTGACCAGCTACATCGGCTCGTAAGATGGTACCTATCAATCAATAATAATCAGCATGATTCTCCTTTGTATATCTCCTTGACACAGAGTGTGCCTGAGATTATCATCCCATCCCTTTTCTCAACATACCAGTATTGCTCATAAGTAAATTGACATTTTCAATCACATCAATGAAAGCTTCATTCTTTCTGTACTTGACATCACTGCGTCTCCAAGAGATAGCACCAGTTGCTTGGATAGTAATCCTACTCGAATCCTCAATGGCACGCTCTGACTTGACACCTTCTGTGGTGATATACATCTTCAACGTATCTGTTTCACTGTTTTGCGGATAACCAAAATCGAGAATCTCTGCAGGAAACAATAAGATATCCAAACATGAAACGTTGCTACTCATCGCTTACCATCCAATAACTCGTAAATAAGCACAAAGTTGTTCTTGACAGCTTCCTCGTCAAACTTGCCAAAATAGCTTAAACCGATATTGACCACTCGATAACAGAACTCAAAGATGAGGGCGGCATTGGCGTTCCAACGAGTTACTGCCACAATATAGAGATTCTCATGTCGCACGTGAAAGAACGAAGTTGAACCGAGAGTAATAATAGGTGAACGCACGTCTGTGTTGGATATCACTTGGATACGAAATATATCGGCAACGGATCGTCTATAAAAGCATCAAGCAATGAGCCATCGGTGCAAGTACCTCTTAAGGTTGTGACACTTACTTTAGGTCATGGCGGTAGAGACGTGAGATGAGGACTTCGCCCTTTTGATTATAGATGAAGAATGCGCTGATCATGCCGGCTGTTGACTCGTTTTACGTGCCGTATAGAAAGGGTGCGGTAGAATAGAGTAAAAGAGGAGAAGAGCAAAACTTATAATGTGTCCATCTGCCATAATTGGTCTTGGCTACCACGCACTTTGAACAACCGAATGTAGGCGTGCACTCGATAGTTTCTATCAGGCCCAACGCACTGAAAAGCATAGCCTATACTCTTATCATGTACCATTTAGCTTAGATATACAACTTTGATTGTAATCCTGATTTACAATAATAATATCGTCATGACTTTATCACTCGAGTTGCCTTCTGTACGACGAGCATTAATAGCTGAATCCTGTTTTTCAAATAAAGATCATTGTGACACAAAAGACTAAAATGTTATCGCATTGACGCCGCTGACTACTATGCACATCACGATCCCACAGCCTTTTTGCGTCCAAGGATTTCCCATTGTATATCATATATGCACTCTTGTGTCTCATTGATGACGGTAATCAATTGACCATATTATATTGTCACATCATCCATCTCGTTATCCTGGTACGATTCGCTGTATGACTAACGCATCACATCATATATATCATGTCTGCCGCCAATACAGTTCTTGTTCTTGCATCAGGACAGGTACCTGCATCGAAATATATATCCCAACTTTAGAGAATCATACAATAACAATATGCCACCCATAGCTAATCGAATAAGCGTCTATAATAGTAAGCGTACCATGACATTTCTATATATGTGAACTGACAATGGACCATATACATGATGATCATAACTCTCCAATATGGTGTATTTATCGACAATAAGCAAACTGAATTTATGGTCAAGATATTTTTTGTAGATTGAATTGAGAACACAATCAACAAATAAGAGTTTTGGACTTTTGACCACATGAAAGTGGTTATACAACCCACGTTTTTACTACGGGGCAGGGAATCTAGAATTGATCAAAGTTAGATACACAGTTGGAAAATTGCGTAAGAATTATAGTTATCACTTACCACGGTCTTGTGAAAGGGTCAGGGCGTCCTTGACCGACAACCATAGAATGAGCAATGTAATGGATATTCTTGGAAGCGTTGGCATCGTGATTCCAAATAGTCTTGCAGTTGTTTGTGTGCCAAACCAAGACAGAGTATAACGAATGGTCATTCAAATGGAGTTTTTTGAGTGATTTTTGTTCGCACAAGTGGCATATCTTCAATAACAATGTAAGACATAATGATCCTAGAGCATGACTCGTCAAATATCTTAACAATTATTACTCCTACCACATTACAAGAGCCGGATATCACAATGACAACAACGATTATGATTGTAGGATAACAATGAAAAGCTACGAATGATCACCAAGCGCAGCTCGAAGCCGTGAGTTGCAACAGAACTACTTGGCATGGTATACACCATACCTGAGCTCTGGACTATGCAAGCAACCGAGCGGTATAATAGAAGAAAGAGGCGTATGAAATATGTCCCGACAACATTTTCGTTTTTATTTGCATGGGCGTGTGAATTCTTGTGTTCACATAAGAGAAAGAATAAATGACTATTGGGGAATGTACATATGATCTGATAAAATGGCTCATGGTCTGATAAAGTGCTGGGACACGTTCATCAGGAATAAGCCTGTTTTTTTTTGTCAAAGTTTCTAGGTGTAATGATGTCCATGCATAAATCGGCAGTTGGCACATTGTAAAGGCTTCAAAACCTTATGCTGAAATAATGACAAGCAAACATGATGATAATAACAAAGCCCAAATAAGGGCAAGAGATCAAAAAGTAGAATGAGCACATCATAGAACTTTACATTGTATGAATTCACTTGAAAGCATTTTGGTGCTATATTAGCGCCTCGTTACACCAACTTCATGCATGATTTTTCACTTATGATATGTCAACACAATGACTAGGAACATAACGCGCATGGCAAAGATATCGTAGTATTTATCTTAATAGTAGTATGATATGATAATAAAACTACAAACGAGCGTTCTTGGGGAAGTACTTCATTGCTTGTCTGACACCCAAATCAGCCATGATTTCCTCAGAGCCACCCAGGATGGCCTAGAAATGCAACATCATCATTATCAGCGATACGTAATATATAATAATGGATATAAAGATATGGTCACTTACAGCAAACTTGTATGTTCTTTGGAAACTCTCGATGCTACGGCCCATACCAGTACGTGTGATACCACGACCACCAAAGATCTGGCAAGCATCATCAGACACATTATGAGCAACACGAGTTGCCTGGAATTTAAGCAAAGAAATAGGACCAGCAAGCTTCTTGGATTGCTCCAAATAAGACATGTTGCACATCTGATAAGTGATATTCTCGAGCCAGTTTTGAACAGATTCCAATTGTGCAATCTATCCATGTTGTCTATTTGTCAGCCATGTATCCAGCTTAATTTCTTTTTTGATAACATACCATAGATCCAAGCTTGTTGCGAATAACTGGTTGATCGATCAAACGCTTGCCAAAGACTAACAATACATCAAATTAAATCACGTGATGAAGATGCATCATGATATATCCTTACCTTTACGCTGATTAGCCCACTTAAAGCTGTATCCATATAAGCATTGTTGATGACGACATTAGTATAGTGGTTGTATACATCTTTTCACAATTGATCTTACCATTCTATAGAAAAGAAGAAAGGCATGATGAATATCAAGTTGAAAGCAGTGCATGTGATAGTGTCGACTTACCTTCAACGATGGAACGAGTACCGGCAATGATAGCACAGCAAATATACCAACGCTCATGGTTGAAGCTTGAAGAAGAGTGTTCATTAGAGATAATACGCATTTGGGTGTCAGGATACATACTTGTACATGATCACTTGGAAACCTTTGCCTTCCTCACCCAAGATGTTTTCGACAGGAACCTTGACATTCTCGAAGGTGATATACGAAGTACCAGCAGCTGACGAGTAGGAAGTCTTGATACCTTTGGTTTCAAGACCATCTCCACGCTCAATAAACAACATGGTGATACCCTTTTCGGTACGAACAGCTACGCTGAAATAATCGGCAAAGGTACCATTGGTGATCCATTTCTTGACGCCATTGACGATGAAGTGTTTTCCATCAGGGGTGCGTTTAGCGGTAGTGCGAAGACGAGCCACATCACTTCCAGCGTAAGGTTCAGTGATTGCAAGACAAATACGCTTGCGACCCAACAAGACTTCAGGTACCACACGTTCCTTGAGATGTTTGGGACCGAAGTTGAAGACGGGGGGTAGACCAATACTTTCGAAAAATCATCATTAACATCATCATCCTCTTGCTTAAATCTTGTTTCCTTACCTGTATCCAGAAGAAATACCATCGGCAAAACCAGGTGTACCCAAACGTGCAGTTTCTTCATGAGCAATCATCTGTTGTTGTAAAGATAATGTAAGTTATGTATATCACATTGAATCAATATAGCCTATTACTTACTTCGTGGAAATAATCAAACTCTTCAGGCTTAATACCACCAGGAAGTTTCAATCCCTTGAGCCATGGTCCAGGACCAATTTGTGATGCCAATACACCTTCTTCACCAAGCATCTTGTATAACTCTTGAGTAGGTGCTTGATTCATCTCCTCAGCAAGAATAGCGTCAGGCTATATATATCACGGCATGTCAATAACATATCTATCATCCATTTCAATGCATCACCAAGTTACCTTGACATCGGCATAGATGGCACGCATCGCCTTGCGGAAACGGGTATGGCTCTCACTAAATACATTCAACAATGGTTCAAATGCTGTCGTGTTGATATCGAGTACGCGTTTGCCTTACGTGAAATAAGGGCTCTTGAATCCCATCCAATAGCTTGGTTCGGCATAAGGAACCTTGGAAAGGGCATCAGGAGCAGGAAGAGCAATCTGGGGTTCCTCGTTGGCAATGGTGCCAATCTTCAAGCGAGGAGCATACTTGATCAAGACTTCTTGGCGATGCAAACCATAGAAATCGTCTACATTGCCAATAGAATGAGAACCAGTTGCAATGAAGAAATATCCACTCACCAGTTACGTCCTTGCCAGCGTATTCGAGCAAAAGACCCTCGCCACCTGGATGCATGGCAGCAAATTTGCTGATATCATACACCTCGCTGTCAATGACAATCCAAGCATCATTTTCTGATGCGTGCTTGGCTACTTCATCGCGAGTAAAAACCTTGAGTTCAGGCATGTTGTAAAGTCAAAGAGTGGGGAGAAGAAGAATAAAAGTAAAGGGTACACAAAGCAATGTGTCAGATGGTAAACCATTGAGAACAGCATGTGAAATTGCTCTGTGCTGATCCCCGCGGCACATGACTAAGGCCTATTCTTTATTCACCAATGAAAATCGCACTGTGCTTGTCATGCGAATAAACAACCGCGTGTACATATTTATATCATGCAGCTGGAAGAGCATTACATTGAAGAGATTTGTAAACCATTCACATTGGAAGCACTGTCTTCTTTTGGTCTAGTAATAAATGACAACATAATACTTCTTCTTATGCAGTTTTGAATTGGTGCCGTATCGAATTCTGTTCGAAATGTCCAGTATCATAAAGATGTTTGTTACATATGCAAAATGGTCATTGCCACTGACGGTTGATAACGTCCAATGAACTAGCAAGATGTTTTATCGTGATTTGTGTTGGCAAAGGATGTATGTTTGTGATTCAAGGCATAGTCAAAGGAATGCGTACATTCAATGTTGTACTCTCATAGATTATTCTCACGCCATTATTTGAGCCAAATATCATAAACTCGCGTCATACACAAAGTCAATCCAAGGAGACTATCCTGATCATGTAGGGATCATCAACTCGCGTGGAAATGATATAGTTTACATTTGAAAGACACATGTTATTCATCATGCACAATCTATCTAATGACCAACTCTTCATATCTAAAAACAAGGAGCTTGCAAGAAGTCCACTGAGTGGGATGAATACAAATACAGAAAAACTTCGGGCACCAATGTTAGTATACAAGCAAACGAATCACATGATATGACTTACATCTGTACAGGTGTTATCCTTGATCATCCTG
>PTRB01000213.1:0-45277 GCA_025094155.1 Lichtheimia hyalospora FSU 10163
TGGTGTCACATACTGAAATGATCCTATGGTCAATGCATAATCAACCATTTATATTTGAGCAAATGGTTACCCTTCACATTAAAACAGACAAGGAGGAATGTGCTTATTTGCGTTATTACATTTATGTATCTTAAGGCTAATGAGAGATGGATTAATGTAATCAACATAATTCTACTCTGTATTGCACTAAGATAATAGGGTGTTTTGATGAGCCGGTATCGAACATCAACAATGCAAATCAAAGATATATCGACTAGGAGGTGGATGCTCGAAACAATAAATCTTCATTGATGTGAGGACTAACAGCAAGGTCGGATTGAAGTGTCAACACAGCAGCACGTTGAGCACGGGTAATGATCTGTTTCCATGTATCCTGATCCTCAGGTTGCAAGTTGCTATGATTTCTAAGATTGTCGAGAAGTGCACCGACAAAACTATTCGATAATGACCAAGGTCAGTACACAGTATTAGCTCATATAGTTTGAACATTTACCTGTCACCAGCACCAGTAACACTTATTATAGTTGATTGATCGAATTTCTCGGGTGAAAAGTAGCGTACAACTGGTGGTTGCTTGGAAACATTGGATCGACCAACAAAGAGACAACCATCTTCACCAAGCTTGATAATAACATTGGGTATCCATTGTGAGAGATGCAAACTATATGGAAGGACAAGTTCGGCTGAACGAGGTGCAACTACGAAGAAAAGCGAGATATATGATCAGAATTGACGTTTAAAACGTGCAGCATCCCATGATAATGAATCACACCTTTTCCAAGATCAAACGATGACAAAGTAGTGTTGTCAGATGGCATAGTTGGCATAGTAGCTTTTGCGGTTTCACTCATGGCTTCAAGCTCGTATTGGTTGGGAGTTGTGAATCGGATGGCTCTTGTAGCGATGGTTGAACCAGAGAAGATCTTGAGCGATTTTGGTACCGAAGTTGGTTCAAATAACACTATGCATGATGTTAGCTTAATGCACGTGATCTTGATGTGCAGGAGGAATGTACCTGGGATGCCCATCTCAGCACATAGGGTGGATACAGATTCCATTGTGTGTGTAGGAATATTGCCATCAATGCAAACAATAGATGGTATTTCAGTTTTTAATGTGTTCACTACCTAATAAAAGAGAGTTTCAATCTTTTGACATGTTGCATTATTCAACATACTTTGGTTGAATCCATCTTGTCAAAGATATCCATATCAGCTATAGCAGCCACCAATTGCCCATCTCCTGAATGCAAAGCATTATAGACCTATTTCTCCTTCAATAAGTCCCATCATTTCGAATAGCACAGTTTTCCTACTTACAGCAGTTCCGTGATCAGGTAACACCTGGATATGCTTTTCTGACTACAAGAAAATGCATGATTGATGAATGATTTCTTAAGAGTCTCATTGTGTTTTCGTTACCATGCCAATATCCTTTAGACTTTGACGCACCACCTTTCCTTGCATATCATCGCCTGTGATTGATACAAGATGTGCTGGCGCACCTGTACGCATAGCAGTTTCGCATACGTTACGTCCCACCCCTCCAAGACTATGACGAAGACAACCCGGTGTAGAAGTATGAAGAACAGAAGAAAGTGTGGAGCTCTTGGCGGCTGTGGCAGTAATGTCGAGTGCAACACCACCAACTACAAGGATCTGTAAGGTTTAATGTGAGCTGATCAGCCAATGAGTTGCCATGAAGCATTACATTGCCGAGGGACTTGAGCATGAGAAAGGTCTACTTTCGGATTGGATTCAGCGTGTGACAAGAAAGAAGCCTGCAAAGTCTAATGAGACAACCTCCTTTGTGTGACAATGAAAAAAAGAGACATAAGCTTTGACAAAGAGTAATGGGTAAAATGGATATTACATTACTTTTAATACAATGATGATATTTGGGATGTGTTGTTTGTGATAATGCAAGTTCAAGTATCCTGGCTGCATATATAAACTCCTTATAATATGCCAAGATCATTCGAGAAATCATCCCCTACAATTGAGCTTATTGAAAGTAACTTGGATATTGTTCCGAACCATGACAACCACTTGTTGATTGCTAGCTAGTGTTGTGAAAGGAGAGTAAATGAATCGATATAATTTGATCTCGTGTCAAACACTCTCGGTGCAAGGGATCTTCTTCCGACGCTCCAAGCTATTTGTCGTACGGTGCCTTGTCTCTCCTTCCAACAGACAAACAAGACCCATCTTTCGCTCGCTCGCTCTTTCTCTTTTTCTTTTCTTCTTTATTGTCTTTGTTACAAAAAAACAAAACAAGAAAACACTCACTTTTACCCGCGTAATATTAGCCACTACCCACTTTCCCGCCATCGCGTTTCCTCTTCTTAGCAACTCCCTTCCCATCCCACTCTATTCGATTCATTACTGCAGATCCCAAGACACCTGCTCATTTCACCAACATCATGAAGGCTTGGAAAGGAGCTGTATCCTTTTTTATTATCTCATATTACATGTCATATCTATTAGAAGATAACGAGATGTCTTGTGCCACGTTCATTTTATCTCGTCTCATGTTATCCTTGACTCTCTCTATATCATTTATAGCTTACTCGCAACAAAGGTGACACTCCAAATATAAACGACTATGGTCCTGAACAGCAGCAATATGCAAATGTCACTCCCCCAGCATCAACACCCGCCACTCCGAGCATCCAAATTCATGATACGAGCAGCAATAATAGTAACATGACTACTCATGATGGCATGGATCCTGTAAGCATTTTGAAAGCATTAGAAAGGAAATGATATCAACCTATCCATTAGAGCAAACGAACAGTAGGAACATCAGTGTCATTTATGCAACCACCCAACAACAACAATGCTGTCAAGCAACCGAGTAACGAACGAGATATTCCCAAAACAGGTGCACTTGCTCGATTGAAAAATGCACCCAAGGATCAGATTCCTACCATTAAAGCTCCCCGTCGTCAAAAGTCATCCCGTTTTTACGTCAAAGAAAAGGTTCAACTGCACAAGACACCTGGATTTCATGGTAAGCAATATCTTCCCTCTCTCTCAAGAAGGTACTTTGCTAAATTATATGCATATGGATAGAGGTACCACCCCATTTGCGTCAAGATCTATTTATCCAAAAGTTACGCCAATGCAATGTCGTCTTTGATTTCAATGATGCAGCTGCTGACTTGAGAGAAAAGGAGATCAAACGACAAACTCTGCAAGAAATCCTCGAATACATCAATATGAATCGCAACGTATTGACAGAACCCATTTATCCCGAAATTGTTCGCATGGTAAGAAAATGATAACGGGACAAAGTACAATGGTTTAATATATACAATCATAGTTTTCGACCAACCTGTTTCGTACAATTCCACCGCAAGTGAATCCTGTTGGTGAAGCATATGATCCCGAGGAAGATGAACCTGTGCTTGAACTTGCATGGCCACATTTGCAGATTGTATACGAGTTCTTCTTGCGTTTTCTGGAATCGCCTGAATTCAACATCACTTATGCAAAGAAGCAAATTGACCAAAAGTTTATTATGCAGGTAAATGTCATGATTATTCAATCTAATGCTGGTCCTGATATGTGTCCGTAATAGCTACTGGAGTTATTCGATAGTGAGGATCCTCGAGAACGTGATTTCTTAAAGACGACACTCCATCGAATATATGGAAAATTCCTCAACCTGCGTGCCTTTATTCGACGATCCATTAACAACATCTTTTTCCAATTCATCTATGAAACAGAACGACATAACGGTGTAGCAGAATTACTGGAGATCTTGGGCAGCATCATCAATGGCTTTGCTCTCCCACTCAAAGAAGAACACAAAACTTTCTTGATCCGCGTCCTTATTCCACTTCACAAAGTGCGTTCCCTTGCCTTGTATCATCCACAACTCGCCTATTGTGTTGTACAATTTCTGGAGAAGGATCCAGCCCTTACAAGTGAGGTGGTCATGGGCCTACTGCGTTACTGGCCAAAGGTCAATAGTCCCAAGGAAGTCATGTTCTTGAATGAACTCGAAGAAATATTGGATATCGTTGATGCATACGACTTTCAGCGTGTTATGGTTCCCACTTTTACCAAACTGTCACAATGTATCGCAAGCACCCATTTCCAAGTGGCAGAACGTGCACTCTATTTTTGGAACAATGATTATATCGTGAGCTTGATGGCTGCCAACATGGATACCATTATGCCCATTGTCTTTCCAGCCTTGTACAAGACTTCTAAATACCATTGGAACAAGTATGTCCTATTATAGATTCATATATGGATTGGTACTCATGGTGTTTATATAGGACAATCCTTAACCAGGTTTACACTGCATTCAAGCTTTGCATGGAAATCAATCCGGCTTTGTTCGATGAATGTGCTAACCAGTTCAAGACACAAAGACAAATGTGGGTTGTTATTATTATGTCAAACAATGAATCACTAATCAATGATGCATAGGGAGCGAAAGCGACAAAAGCAGAGTGAGGAAAATTGGAAGATGCTGCATGCCAAAGTCATTGCTATTTCCAACAACCAAGATACCACTGAGCCTACTTTACCATCAACAACTACTCCATTTACATTCCCAGCACCATCTGGTAAGTTTTTTTGGGCAATGGCATATTTTCACATGATGGCTCATAATCTGTTTAGCTTGCAATTCGATGGTGTTGGAAGGAGAGGATGAAGATGATGATATCTTGACCGACGAAACCGATGCTGATGATTCGGATCATGCTGGAGAGCATACAGATGGAATTCGCCCTGATATGGTATGTAAAACGTTATAAAGAAAGGACTCAATTCTCACAATGTCACTTTATTAGCAACAATTTGATACCGCACCTGTGCAATACCAACAATTTAGACGCAAATCTATTATACCCGTGGATGAGACTGTAAGTGAAAGAGCTTTTGTACAAAACTTGTATGCGACTCCTAGTAATGCTATTCATATTAGGTTTTCAATGAGCTTTCCCGTCATGTCAGCCTAGACGAAGTTCTAAATCAAGCTCCAGGCACAGCAAATAACGGGTCCAATAATCACACTTCCAGCGATATGCATGTAGATCAATGAAATGGCTCAGTTTAGATTTATACACACACACACACGTACACTACATACACAAAGACAAAACGCCCATTTATGCGATTATTATACAACCTTTCATTCCCAACAATATATCATTGCTTTAGAAACTTTTGCAAATCAAATATGTATTACAGGATTGCCTTTTATCCATCTTACGGCCTTGTTTTCTTTGTATGATTGAACTATTGTATACTATTTACGTCGTCGCCATAGGGTAGCTCGTTTTCGATCTTGTTTATCACCACGGTCGTTTGCCAGCTGAGCACGATCCAATGAGCGAAATATTTCATCGTCAATGTAATATGCTTGGAACAACCGTTCGAGTGTGTGTAATCGGTATTCGAGTCTCTCCATGCGTTTCTCATCATCGATTTCTTCTTGATCCTCATGATCCACTATGTCATCATCCTTGTCGTGAACAATCGCTTCATCACCATGAATAGGTTTCTTTTTGGCTGTAGGCTCTCTTTTGAGTGGATGAACAATAGGCACATCGCCTTCATGAGAAGAAAACATGGCTTGTAATCCCCGCAGTAATGACTGACGCATTTGTCCAATCGACCATCGATGAAATATGCCAAGGGGTGATCTGGGACGAAAACCACATAACGCACTTTCAATGGTCATGAATAAACCAAACATGCCACCCACCACGCCAAGTGCATTGACTAATGTAAACGCCCTCTGTTCGTTGATCACTTTGGTTTCAAAGCTTGCTGGGAACAAGTGCACAGAGCCATAGGGAGCAGGTTGACTGCTGTATCGTGCATCCGTTGGCTCAGCATGAACCATCACATGGTGCTCATCCAACTCGTATCGTGTATTCGTATCCGACTCAAAGCCAATGTAGTTCCACCACGAATCTTCATCCAATACGATTCGTTCCAAGAGCATATAACTGCCAGTGTGTACTCGATGGGGTTCAAGTGCAAATTGGAATGTATGTGGTTGTTGCTGTTGCTCGGTTGATAAGAATTGTGCTTCTTCATACTCAGATCGCCATGCAAACGTTAATTGTTCTTGTTGTTGAATGCCTGGGATATCATACATTGCAATATTAGGATCATGCTCCTGATGATACAAGGACATTTCAATCCGAGGGCCTATGCTATCATCTTGACTCTCTCTTGGGGGTGGTGGTGTGCCGTAATAATCAAACTTGAGATATGAACCCATGGATGCAGCCATTCTATTTGATGTTGGTCCAAGACGGAAAGTGGATGGTGCTCGAAATAAGGCACAAGTACGTGATATTGTTGATGCAGTATCTGGGAAGAATGTGTAGATATACTGTGAACATTGTTGCCCAAAGTCTGTGCTACAGCGAACTGTAGGTGCATTGGAGTGATCCCATCCATCAAAGCAGAATCGTACATCTATTATATCGCATGGTTAATAATAATCTTGCCAGTCACCAAGTTCCAACATTACCTGGTACACCCACGGTATTGTCATTTTCTTCCTTGTAATACTGCTGATCGACAATTGGGCTGTTGATGACTTGTATCATCAATGCAAAGCAGAGATAGATGAGATAAATTACAAAGAGCGATCGAAGACATAATCGAAACATTTCTGCCCAAGTTGGTTCGCCAGGCCTATATCGACATATTAGGATGTGATGTATATTCATTATAACAGTATTTACCTTGGGCTCCATATACTATTTTTGATCGCCAATAATCCATGATACAATGCAATAGGAACACGTCGTCCAAGTCGCCAAATGATCCAGCTCATTGTCGCAAATAGAATGATTGATAAACATAGTGCTGCAATCCCCCATCCGCTCATCCATATGGGCGAGTTTCCTTGGGTCTCATTGATCCATGTCATTTCCAACTTTTGTGGTAGCCATTGAAGGTTTTCACTGTCCAGGATATAAAGTCCATCATGTACTGAATGATATGATTCTCCTAAGAAAGAAAGAGCGAGCATTAGTTAACTACTATCGCATACTTGATATCTCGGATTTACCTAACCCATATACCATCTTGTTGTCATCCACCGGTAAAGCAATACCCATAGATTGAGGGAATGGTTGATAGTTGGGTGATGGATACGCTAAATGCCATGTCCAAGTCTTTGTGTCGAGCATCGCTGCCATTTGATCTAACGCTTTCTGGGCTGAAATGTACGTCTGAAAAGGTTCAAAGGCTCCATCTTGACCTAAAGAGAAAGAAAGGGATAGAAAACATAGCGTTACCAATAAGCTCATATGCATGTCCTTTTCAATGCTTACCACCACAAATCATAATACGATCATTTTGCACTACATATAATAAACGAATATGAGAATCTATGTAATAAAGTGTATGAGCATAGATAATATATACCTGTAACTGAACTGTGAAATATCCTCGAGACCGGTATATTCCCACTCAACTCTTGTCGTCTCCATGCCATATTGATGGAATCGTAGATCAAGGCATGATCTAACTCTGCTAGACGCCGCGCTCCTTCATTGGCATTACAGTAATAGCCACCCAACACTACCATCAGTCCGTTACTACCATAAACCATGTCAATGCATTGATCAGATTCTGCCAAGATAATTTACATTAATGTACCTGAGCATACTTGCAGTATGACCACAACGTCCACCACCAAGTCTATCATGGTTTCCAGGCATAGCCAAACGCTTCCACTCCTTGCTGTGTGTACTCAATGACCAGAAATCGTTTGCACCATGCGTAGTATTCATCTTTCCTCCAAATAAAAGTACTGTTTTGGTATTGGGAGTAATGACAGCGCTATGCTGAGCACGATTCAAAGGTGCTGTTGTTGGTGCATTCCACGATTCCCATGTTAATGTCGACGCATTGTATTGTTGCAGCAGAATCTTGTTGCCATTCATGTCGCCACCGAGAGCAAGTAAGCTATCATGATATGTGATTGTTTGAGGAGCATAGTGTGTTATGTTGGGTTGAGAAGAAAGAGCAACTAGATCCAAGTGGTCGGCATTGATTTTGTCAACGGACAATGACCACAAAGAGCCATGTCCGCCACCAAAAATGTAAATTGTATTATTCAAGACAGCTGAAGATAATCCCACATCATTGATACCCGTTGCACGCGTCTCTTGATGAAATAATGGTCCTATCGAAGAAACCATGATTATAAGGAAAGGGGAAAAGGGGGGAAAGAGAAAGAGATCACATAATACTACATGCAAAAACATTAGAGGATGCAGTCCAAAGTTGTCACCATCGAGCTGCAAGTCAGGGATGTGAAAGAAAAACAAGGAGCTTGTTAAGGAGACGGCGTAAAAGAGTCAATGTAACACAAAGGTTGTTTAGTTCGTTTTATATAAAGTATGATAATGAGAGGAAAAGTTATGCACATACAAATCAAGTAAATTAAGGTTGTGCTGGTGGTAGCTGATTACTAGTAGCAGGAGTATCTGGATGATGAGCACCATCATTGCTAGGATAAACAGCTCCAATATGTGCGATGCTTTCAGCAACAAAGATCTTTTGCTCTAGGAAACTGTATTCGATATAAAAAGAGCGGAAAAAGGGTCCACCCAGTGTGACAGTGCGATCATCATTGCCTGGTACAATGGTAGAGAAACACCCATGCGTGTGCTTGCCTGCAGGCACATGCTCATATTGATTAATATATTGCTGTGCAGGAATCTTGGCATCAACACCCTGCGAAAAGTGAACAACGAGTGAGGGAGCATTATGTCGTGCATCACAACCAAGCGTGTAAACACCTGTGTTTGGATCTTTCTCTGTTGCACCTATTGCCTTATTAATAGCGTCGGCCATGTCTGACGGCACTTTGATATAAGGAGTGCTAGAAACCACTGATGCAATGCCATCTTCTTTCTCGTTATCTGAATTGCTGTTGAATCCAAAGAATTGCTCCTTGCTGTGTGAGTGTGACAATGAAATGCCTTTGAGCGGCACTTTCCAAAACGGTGATCCATCCGCTGCAAGGTTGTGTGTCAAATCGAGCGGATATAGTTGGCCCGTGTACATGCTTGGATCGCTGCCTATATAATGTGCAACATGATATGCTCATTAGAGTTTGACAGCAATGTTGCACAAAACACACAACGTACCCAGCACCCATGCAAATTCTGTTTCTGCATTCGGTGCTCGTTTACGAAATCCTCCAGAACCTGACATGAGTCGTCCCGTGGAGAAATGATCATCAGAAGCTAGATAAGAATGCTTAAGCATATGCAATATGGGTATCATTGATATATCTTTACCTGCTCTTCGAAATGGTGGCTTCGTAACGCCTGTAGGAAACCAAAAATATTGCCATCAGCTAAAATGTTCGATTCACTTTATTGAAATACATACCAGCACCAGCGCCTGGTGCACCACCTGGACTCGTTGGAAGACCCTTGCCCTTGGTTGGGTCTAAATCCAATAAATCATCGCGATAGCCACCTGCTCCAATACGTGCATCTTTTTGTATACGTGTATGTTAGTTTACATATTTCCATTCTCGGCTTTGGAACATTTTTGCTTGCTGCATAAACTTACTTGCCACTGGCATGTATCCTTCAGGATATGTAACTTTCATTGCATCACCAACGACATGACGAGGAAATGGAATCGTCCCTGCAAGAGTGACAGTGTCCTAATAGCACCATATTATTAAGTAAAGCTTTTTTATATGAGACATGCACTGAATAATGACTTACAAGTTCAGGTGTAAACTTGATATGAGTACCGTCGGGATAATCCCAATCGAGCTCCATTGGCAACTGCATATTGGTACTTGAAGCACTATGGTTGAACTTGTCTTTGATTGGGACATTAGCACATCCATCGGAAGTACACTATTTTCTATAAGCTCTTAGTGGTCATGTATATAATATACAAGGGATCGAAAATTACCTCGGTAGACATCATCCATGTAAAAGGTGATTCGGTATCAAATATGCCGGTAAAATTTTGTGGTGGAGTACCTGATATAACAAAATAGTGAATACATTGGACAAGGAACACATTCAGAATGTACAGCATTACTTACCGACTGAGAATTCTGCCACAGGCTATACAGTGTCAAGTGTTGATTAGTGTTATATGCACCATTTGATTCATGCATCATGATGCAACTTACAATACCACCGAGAAAATTAAGTGGAATCTTGGGCAACATGTCTCCCACATTAGATGGGCTGAAAAGGAAATCTTGAATAGAGACTGCATTGGTAGGGTGCCATAAGGCAAGCATAAATAGAAAAATTATCAAAGAAAACATGGTGTCTTTGTGTTAGGTAACAAGAATGATAATGTCAAGAACAAAGAAGAAACCAGTGTTTAAAAGCGTAACATGCATATTTTTGTATCAATTTGCTCACAACGTCAGGAGAGAGGGAAACAGCGGAACGTTGACACATGAAGGAGGAGGAGGGGTGGTTTGAACCAAGGAGACATCTACAAAATTCTTGTTTCTTGAGCTATGCTTACACCCGATTCTACCATACCATATCAACTGACATATTCCGCGTGGGAATGTCCTTGACCTTGTGGCTGATTGTTGGTGGCTATTGAATGGAAATAACAACCTGTCAGCATGGTAATATAACACCATGCATGAAGGAAAATGATAATGAGCTGCAGCAACTCGATGCATTCTCCTGAATCCCGTACAAGTTTTGTGTATAAGCAGTGGGTAAATGATTCGATTGTTTTATCTCTCACATTTGTCCCCTCCCTTTCTCCCTACGAGTACGTGTGCACACACAACAAACGCGGCATACGCGATTACTTTTAGGCATGCCGATATTGTTGATCATCTTTTATCTATACCAAGTGTCGATCCATCATTAAAGTTGTATTACACGATCCTCCAATTAATTGACAGCACTGGAAACACCTTGTCCATTATATCATTCAATATATGCTGCTGCTATACTACGGCTATGACATTATAATCTGGATATGATGATCAAGAAGAAAAGTTTATATGTTCGAGGGACATTGTAAGAAAGGAGTGAATTGGAGAAATAGAAGGGTATCTATCATGTGAGACAAGGGAGACTACGTCGATCAATCAATAATTGTTGTTGTTGTTGTTGTTGTGCAACGTAGCTACTTTAGATGCTTCTCCTCCGTGGTGGATACGATTTTGTGTGGCTGTTGCTTCCAGATGATACTGGTGATGGGGAATATGATGCATAGTGATTCAGACGTGGTTGTAAGGAAGATGGTGGTGGTATATACATGGGTGGAGCAGTATGATTGGTCAAGCCATTACTCTCGCCTACTCGTTCCAATTCAGGTGTTGGGAGAGTTGATGTAGGTGAAAATTCAAACTTGTGCAATTCGTCGTATGGACTATCACATGGTGAGATAGATGAATAATCTGAACCAAGAATAGCTGAAATTCCAGAAGGATCGGAAAGGAAGGATGGTGTGTGATTAGGAGTGTAACGTGCAGAAGATTCATAGCTGTTGATTGCAGGGCCACCATATCCATTGGGATCAATACGAGAACCACATAGCTTGCAACGAGGAGGTACACGAATCTTGGATTCGTGTATAGTTTGTGGTCGTGTAGATCGAACACTACGATGATCATCATCTCTATGAATTGATCCACCATATTCCACATCTTCCATCTCTGAATGTGATATCCGTCGGTTCAACAACATCAGTCTCATATCGTGCACCACACGCGTGAAATCCACATCGTAGCCAATCAATAATATCACCAATGAATTGATTACAGGCCATAACACCATAATTGCATAATGTCCTTCGCGCTAGTGATATAAAAAGTATGAGTTCAAACGGATCATTGTAGCATCAAAAAAAATTTGTATTACTGTGAGAATAAACAAAGCTGACAAAAAATTGACAGCTGTTAATACGGTAGTGCGAATCACATTCTGAGCGAGGAATACAATGTAGGTGCTCGTATTGACTTCCACAGAGGATCGTCGTAGTCGTGAAATGTGCTTTGATAACATGTATCCAACCATGAGAGTAACATAGGCGTCAACCATTGTATCGTAAAATGTGTAAACAGGTCCCCACTAAATAATCAATGTTGGATGAGAAATATGGTCATTCAACTACATGTGCTAATAGATACTTGCATATGCGCTTTCTTGGTATCGACACATTCCTCGAGGTCCTCTGACATAGCTAAGCATAGCGAGATCCACGATTGCAATACCCAGGCGAACAGCAATGATCAATATATGGAAGATCTTGGAAGCAGTATTCCATTCATGTGGAAAGATAGCTCGCACTCGCAACAATAGCACGCTATTGCCTGATATCATCCCGAAATGGTAGAAGAAATCAGCAGCACGTATAACAGCAATACAATCACCAATAAGACTATAAACTAGATATTAGTCACTCATCCTCCATCCACTTGCATACACACACACATACATACTTTGTGCCAAGTGCTGCAAATAAAGCTCCCTTGATAAAGAAGCAGATGCCCATGGATAATTTACATACACGCACCCAAGTATGGTCTATATCGATTCTTCGGATCACACAGCGATATGCGAGTTGTATTGCATACGCCATGACCACACCATACCAGCATAAGATGGCTACCTGCCCAGGCTCCACAGGATACGCTGATGACGAAGGTGACGGTGACACCTGATGCGGTTCATTGATAAAGGCATGGGTTTCCGCCATTGATGCGGTTCATTGTGCATTTGCAAGAACAAAGTGAAAGAGCAGAATCGATCTGATGGGGTAATCAATAAGCTGCAACTTGTCAACGCGACGAAAGTTCAATGTGCTTGTGGGTGGGTGTAAATGGAGAAGAAACGGAAAACCTTGTTCCCTTGCTGAAGTGTGGATAATCCAGCAAGGGTTGATCAACCCTTGCAAGAACATATAAAAGTGAGACACGTATCTGAATATTCTACAAGGAGTTTTCTTTGAGTATAGCTATATCTCATCGAGTGACATTGTGCATATAATGCACGGTTAGAAACGTAGTAACAGCATTACTAGACTTATTCCAATTGTTAATTCGGCAGCAATGTGCGATATGATACCATTCATGTCTGTGCTGCAGTACTTGTACGAAATAAATGACCCCTGAAAAGCATCTTTATCATCAATGGATTGAAATGTACACCTGCACACAAAAGTGTCAAATGCATATTCCATAATAGAAAGTCTGTGGACTGATTAGTGTTCACTTATCATAGGAGGAACATTGGTAGTGATCATCTCCCTATATTGGTACAAATTGTCCAAATGGCCAATGACATGTCAACACTAGCGAAACTCAGCTGCATGAATTAAAAGTACAAGGTTTATTTCGTGTAATAACTTTTTGAGAAATGAAAAGATGAAGAGTATACACAAGCTGATCGATGCTCAGTACTACTATATTATCGCTACAATCAGCGTGGGCATCCCTTTAAATTAAAAATGGATCGGGAAGGTTCAGGGATGATGCACGCTCTAAATGCTGCATCACATATTTGCCACCAGTTACTAGTTGCCGCCATTTAAGTTCTGTGTACGTTTCAGAGTAGGATGAATTATCGGATAATTATGATTGATGAATAATGGATGATGACCCTGCATGAATCTGCATAGCTGCTGCCGTTACAGGTAGTTTTGTGCTGCTGCTTTTTGTTGAGCTTCCCATGCATTCGCCGCACTTTCCTGCTGCTCACACATTGTCACCAGCACATGACGTTGGCTCTGAAGCCAATGAATAAGGCTCCAATCATTGATGCGATGACATTCTTTGATTTCGAAAACAGAAAGATTGGGACAGTATTGGATACATGCACGAATACTAGCGTTGGAAATACGAGGACAACTGTTGACAGAGATACGTTCCAGATGATGGTGACGTGCTTGAACAAGTATACGCATGCATTCGTCATCAATATCGCATCCTGCCAAACCAAGAACAGATACTTGTGTATGAAGGGCAATAAGTCTTATGGATTTTATGGATATACGATCACGGTCACGTACACGACCAACATTGAGATGCCGTAGGTTTTGGCACTGCATGGCTACTTCAGCAATAGCTCTATCAGAAATACGACCACAAGCACGCACATCCAAATGTTGCAATCTTGGACATTGTTGTGCAGCTTGGATAATCACATCGTCGTTGATACGATAACACCCAGCAAGTGATAAATGTGTCAATTGTCCGTGCATAAAGAATGGTACCACAGCATGATTCTGAAGATGATCGCATATATATAAATCCAGTTGCTCCACACGAACAGCGTATGGTGCAATACGTTCAAGATGCTGATTGATGGTATCACTTTTGATTTTGCGTAACGATATAGAGCGCACTGATTTGCGATACACATTGAGTAGCTGCTGCTGTAGTTGGATTGCCAGGTCGTTACTTTTTTTCTTCCATACATCAGTTGCAGTAGTAGGTGTTCGCATCAAGTAATCGAGACAATTGCTGAATACACTTTTTCGTGCAAGTTGCATCTTCTTTTTGTCGTCAAAATCGTCATCATCATCGTCATTGTTATCATCATTCAAGTGGTATTCTTGTTGGGTATCAGTCATTGATTTTACAAAGCGAGCAAGTAAAGCTTCACAAGACTTGTCGAATATCAAATCACGCCATGCAATGGTTGCTGCACAATCATGCCATAAACGATTGACTAGTAAACATGGCAGCAAACGAGCGAATGTGTTGCGGATATTTTTGTTGCCATCATCTTCTATAGCAACCATATGTTCCATGATAAGGCTTACAAGTTCGGGGATGCATAGCACAGGATGATGATGGATGATGTCTTTCATTATACAAATGAGAAAGAGAGAGATGGCATTCTTGTCTCAAGCACTTTCATATTCTTTCTTTACTGGCTGGCTCGTTGTTTATCACTTATGGTGTACGTTGATGCCCCTGCCCTTCACCCCTTCATTCCCCCTTTTGAATGATATGCTTCACATATTCCATTCAGCGTTCCTCATCATACTACTCATTCATCCATTGTATAGGAACGTTGTTCTCTTTTCAGGCAATAGTGATACACTACTACCAGGTTACATTTGTACCCCTCTATCAGGAATGCTTGTCCGTGCGATCCTTGTTCTTTGACGACTCTCCTTTTTTTTACACTACCACATAGCTATACCCTCTCTTCTTTGTACTCGCTTCTGCTCGTATTAAAGCAGTTGCTCATATTGTATCAGCAAAACAGTGTCTTTATTGCAATGTTGTCTAGCATTTCAATTGTCCTTGATTCAGCACGACTCTTTCTCAGCATGAACGCTTGCAATGGTTGAGCATGTCCATATATGAAAGCTGAATGAGCGCCATGAATGTTGTCGATGGTGCGTGCAAGCTTGACAAAGTGAATAAATGCTGCAACCGGTTACTCGGAAACCAGGGTGGCATGGTTACACACACACGGCGTCGTACCATCATCATCATGCACAAAGGACTGTCAACACGACGAATTGAATCAGCAGCGATTGATGTATTCATTGAGAGAACTTCAAAGCAATGTGTTTATCCAGTAAAGTACAATCATGATTGGATAAGGATCGTCAACAGCAGCAATGATACAATGAAATGCTGCTGTGTTTTACTTGTTTGGTAAGTGTGTGGACAAGAAACAAGGGGTTGTTCAAGTGCAGCGTCTACAACTGAGCCTTTTACCTATTCATTATAGGTATCCACGTGGTTCCATTGATGTCAAGAAACGTACATTCTAAGGAATCAAACCAGGCGGGATATGTCGGATAAGCAATCGGAAGATGTAACTTGCCTTTGATACAACCATCATCAGCCCCATGACAAAGAGACAATTGATTTCCGAAAGTGTTTGGTGACTTTTGTAACCATCTTCACAACCAATGGATACGCACACATGACCTACAAAGGATTCAAAGTGTCGGGCTATCAATGTTATGTATGTGTGTATATGCATGTCGAAACATGTTCGTTTCACCAGTGATCCATGTATGTAAAAGCTTGGAACTGATGATGAGCGATTATTGGGTAGATCATCTGTTGTTGCTGAGAGAAAGTGTATGTTTACATTTGTATTCAATTACGTTTAATTCCTCTGTGCCACCCAATATTGTTATCTCTTCATATACTTCTTTCTTTGTAATACATAAACTATCAAATTACCAAAAAGCTGATGATAATGCACATGCATATGCATGCTGAGGAGTGATGGACAAGGCGCATTGAAAAAAGTGTGGCTAGATAAAAGGAGAATGAATAATGATACAAGTTGTATTATGTACCTAATGCAAGGACAAGCCAAATTAAGCAATGGTGTGATGTGCCGATGAAAAAAAAAAGAGAATAGGTTAGTTGTAACCCTCAAAAGAGTGATCATGTTACCATAGACAACTTTGGACTGAGCTTATAAACCTTGTGTTGGGAATGACGTTCCTGCACAGTGATCATTCAATTTCTGTGTCCAGTAAGAAACAATCAGCAAACCTTCTTTTTCCTTTTGCTTCTCTCTTTTTGCTCGTTTGTCTTTTCCACACCAGGATAGTAACATGGATTCAACATCATCTTCACGCGATACCCTGCCATCTTGCCTTCAAATCCAAACCCTGTGTAAGATCAATGATCCTCCTTCATCCTTATCATATTCTCCCCCTACTTCACCATCATCATCGACACTTCCTTCATTGCCAGCAATGCTTTCCTCACCACCACCAACACCCACTTCAATGGAACAAGATCACACTGCTGCTGCTGCTTTTCCTTCTCCCTATCAAAAGCTCCCTAGTGATAAAAAGCCTACTGCTCCCATAATCACTGGCAGAAAGCAATTCATTCATGCCTACGCACGTATGGCACCCTATCTTCGCCCAACTCATTCTTGTCTCTTTGGGAAAAGACACGACCTTTCACAAATCGGATCTGCTCTTTTATCCAGGCACAGCGATAATCACAATGATCAAGATAGTGATTTAATCGCACCACCTTCACCACCTTATACTACTTTAATCCTTGATCGATCTGTTAGAAGACCAAGTAGATCATTGAGCTGTGATTGGGAGCATAGAAGAAGATGTCACTCTCTCCTCGACATTGCCGATCCACCGAAAAAGAGCTCATCCACCACAAAAACAGGCAGTGCTCGTGACATGTCGTACAAGGATATCCCACCGAGCCCATTAGTGTCCCACAAAAAGAAGGTGATTGGCGAAGCTCCTATCAAAACGACGACATCAACAAGGCGCCCATCTTCCAATCGGCCTACAACCAGCAGCAATAATAATGCAAATGGAGGGGAATTGCGTATCAAGGGTCTTACATTACATTCTGCTTATACATTTGACACATTGAATATTGATAATGACGATCATGACTTTTTCCCTTCCGATTGGGTGCCCAATCCAAAGTCCCTAGACCAGGTCCCTGTAGACGTTTCATGGAAGGGTAAGATTATACATGCATTCGACTTGTACGATTGGATCAATTCAACAAGTTATGTTGATAGGTCAACCAATGCCCCCTGACGATCATCAACCATACTTGAACCGCTTACATCCTCAGGAAGTGGAGATCATTTCACATATGCGAATGACACCAGCTGTTTATCTTCGATGCAAACGAGCCATAATCATGGCTGCTCGGGAATTCACTTTGCACCACCAAGAATTTCGAAAATCGGATGCACAAAAGGTGTGTCGCATCGATGTGAACAAGAGCAGTAGGCTGTGGGCTCTCTTTCATGCGTACAATTGGTTGTCGCCTCATCATCCCACCGCAACGACATTCCAGAAAGATTAATTGAGCTTGTCTCTTGTTTCAAATTTTCTTTATATTCTATTTTAATTATCATGCGTGTATATATTCGAATTTTTATGCCCCTCCTCTTTTCCATGAAACATCCACATATCATGCATATACCATCAGTGATAAAGAACTTACGCAGGGACAATGGAGTCCCATTATATATTTGAGATAATATTAGCAAGTATAATGCATAGTTCATATATAATATATATCTCCACCCAGATGCATACATGCATGCATCGCTGTTTTCTTGTGTGTGGTTGTGTAAGAGAGAAAAATGCATTCTGACGTGCTCCGTTTTAAAACAAGCAAAAAAAAGGCACATGGTGTTGGTTCATGAGAGCGAGTCGATCACCCATACTATATCTCCCCTATTGCCGAATCTATTTCACCAACCACAGCACTTGATACAGATACCCAACGTTTCACATTGTGTGCCCATCTAAAGTATCAGTGACCTTTCAATTCAAATAGAGACTCACACGTGCACATAACAATACAGCAAAGTATTACATATTTCATCATTACCCAATTCTTGCTGATAACCCAGTGTTTATGTGTGTAGCTTTATTCCCACGAGAACGACACTTGTGCATATAAACGACAGAAATACTGAAAGCGGAATACATCATGTATGTCATTTACTCCGCCAAGATGACCGCCTGATGCGTGACCCGCCACATAACACTTTGTGATCTGATTATTCTTGGTCGTTGTTGCTATGCTTAAAGTGCAATTTGGAAAGAACGCATCACAAGTGACACATACACACTTGATGTAATCCAAAAGATATCAATTATACTTAAAGAAGCAGCATTAGCCTAGAAATGAAGTAACCCATATTTTATGAGCTGCGTTGTGATACTATCCATCCCACAAGATACTAGCATGAAATATAGATGGGCATGCAAGTTTCTGCATGGTCGAATTGGGCAGGAAGAACAAGGCAGTAATGTAATTCTTCTCAGTCAGCAAGATGTATCATGGTATTTGATGAATTGTGTATACCACCAATGAAATCACAAGATCTTTAATACGAGAATGAATGACAGGTTCATTGTGTATATTAGAATGGTCCAACATATGGATAACAAGCTCAATTGGCATATGCATGTGGGATTGTTGAATGCTTAAACGGTCACTTTTATCAAGTACAAAGGTGCGAGACCGCTCTTCTCCGCCAGCTCAGTCGCAACCCGCGCTTTTCTTTCCTTTATTATTTTGCAACAATGGCATCTTGGTGTAAGTATATGGCATGGAAGCCAATGTGTACAGTTACCATTAGCAACAAGCAACTTATATGTGTTACACACTAGTTTCTCAGTTATCGAGCACTGTTTCCAACGTTACAGGCTTGGGTACCACTGTCGAGTCGGTTCGCACTGTCGCTGACACGGTCAAGGATGGCCAATACTATACCAAGTTAGATGAGCACGATCTCGAGTGGACATGTGCTTCAGGATCTTCAACCGAGAACCAAGTCTTTTATGTCACCACTAAAACTGGAGGATTTGCGTTTGTGCAGCTTATTTATTCGAGCATTGGGTATGTATAATATATTGGGGTGGTGGCGTTAAGTGGATGGGTGGCAAGAATGAACATGTTTGTTTGATATATCACCTGAAACCCTGAACTGACATGATGCGATTAGTATCTGGAACCCTACAATCTCGTTTACATGTCGTTTCTATGATCCTGGCAATGGTGTCAACACCTTCAAGAACATCAACCAAGCATATCAATTTGAATTATCTGAAGATCGTCAAAGTGTCAAGACCGAATTCTTCAATATCACATTGGATCCAACACGAACAACTTACAAGGTGCAAATCACACATCCTGAACTTGTTGTGTCGCTGGATTTCAAGCGCGTAGGTGATGGATTCAAGGTGGGCGAAGGCAAAACATATCTTGGTGGTGGTGACCAAAGCACGGCTGCTGGTTATGTGTCGCACAAGTTTTGGCCACGCGCAGAAGCCAAAGGCACATTTATCATTGACAAGACGTTACACGAAGTGGATGGTGATGGCATGTTTATCCATGCAATTCAAGGCATGCAACCACAACTTATCGCATCAAACTGGAACTTTTGCAACTTTCAATCGCCCGATGGTACTTCTTTGTCAATGATGCAATTCCAAACCACAAAGCAATATGGTGCTGTGAATATCAACCAAGGATCAGTTGTTCTTAATGGCAAACTTATCACCGTTTCAGTCGATAACCATGTCGAGCTCCTTGATCTTCAACATGATGCAGAAACTGATTATCAAATCCCACAAAAGATCAAACTCTCGTGGAAAGGAAAAACTATTAAGGAAGAGGGCAAAGAAGATGAAATCAAGGATGTTTCCGTTGTCATGGTTGTTTCTGTCAAGAACCTTATCGACAAGATTGATATTCTCAATGAAATTCCATGGTTCCTAAAGAAACTTGTCCAACGATTCGTCGTCAAGCCATATATTTACCAGTGGCTCGATAAGGCTACTGCTGAGATCACTGTCGGTGACGAAAAGGTCGAGGTCGAGGGCCAATGCTTCCAAGAACTTGTCTTTGTCTCCGGTTTCTAGACTCCTTTCTCAATTGCACGCACAACACACACACCCATACACACACACAATACGCACATATACAAATGCACAATTCATATACGATATTAGCTAGTTCGTACTTTAGTTGTTATCCTGATACTTTTCTTCTTCCACTTTTTGCATGTTACTATATCCTGCATCACTCACAAGTCGCTATATTTCATGGAGTTGGTTGGGGATGCTCAATGGGCAGTAGTATAAAATGTAGAATACCTTTTGGGAACGAGATCCCCCCTAAACCATTTAACTTGCTAATAAAATCACTTTCAATAACCTGTATTACAATCTACCGCCTCATCAGTAAGAAGCAAGATGAAATCAATGAGACAATTCTCTCTAAACTTGCCTGACCCGTAACAGTGGTACTACTATATAATGTCTCATGCTGGCTTGTCCAATGTCGGTTAGATATAAAGTACAACATTTCCACAACACCCTCCCCCAACTCTCATAGTTTCAATAATTGGATCAGTAAAGTAGCTTATATTTATCTTTCCCAAAATCGATTGTAATGGATAAGTGAAAGAAAAGCAATACATGCTTCAAAGCATATTACAAGGATAGATCATGGAAGTTAATAAAAGAAGCATGATCGCGTGGGTCCCGAAGCATGTATTTGACTTGGTTCAAAACCCAATTATTGTTTTCCGTAGTGGTGATACACACCATCTGTGTAATGTTGCGCGTGGTGTGTGAATGTGTTCCAGCCAGGTACGACGTTTCCCGCCACATGATCTACATTACCAAAGCGTCGTGTCAGAATCGATGGGCGTCATTTTTTTTCGCTTCAGCCACGGGAAACGATTACACATGGAATGAGCCGATATAACATACCTTATTTTTGCTACTTTTTTTTATGTTTGGTGATGAATCACTCAATTTACCTCGGTCATTTTCATGGCGTGACACACAAGATGAATAGTCGGTGGCACATTGCATTCTCTCATGGTCATCAGTGTCGGTTCATATATAATGAATTACATTCAACTACTATAGCAATGATGATGTGGTGATTGTAATCGATTGAATACTTGAATCTCATTTGCATGGCAGGTGCCAAGAATTCCAGACGTATTAATAAAACGATTTGTTTGCTCTAATTGTTTCTCCTTACTTCAAAAAAAGAATGGTGTGGTGATGATGGTGCATGTCGACCTTACCGAAATTTGGCGGTTAAATCGGCAGTGTCTCGTAATGGGGGTGCGGAGCCTGATCATCTCATGCTCCATGTTTCGTACCCCAGTCTCTGTGTAGCCATCTTGCAGATCCCAACAAGCAAAAGTTTGGGTGCGCCTATCTTTTGACACAGGAGCAATATGCACTCACACTCTCACACACATATCTCCCCTTTTTATCAACACACAATATGCCAATTGTTTTCCAGTAGACTTGCATGGTCCAAGCAACAGGTTTTCAGCATATCAAAACAAAACCTGGTATGCGACTTCCTGCTTTTGAGCAATTATGTGTTTCAGCAGCAGCGCTTGATCAGCCGGTTTACCTAATCCAGCAAATGAGCCAAGCCCAATATATTCGATGGTGATGTATTATGATTTTCACTTGCACTCATTCATCCTTTGACCTAGCTATGCCGGTTAGCCATTTAAGGGATTTATCTCATCATCATCCCTCATTTCTTTTTTAGAGTGCCACCAAACAACATCAAGACTCTGAGCCAATCACATGGTGGCAACACATCCAGCTCAAACACGATACAGCTTTTACACAGCAGGGAACGAGACCCAGAACAATATTGAGCCAAGATGGGGATGGGAATGGGTGTGTGATAACACTGTTGTATAAAGTCATTGGATTGTTAATTTCCCTTTCATCGTTCCCTTTGCAACCCGTGATGCGAAAAAAGTGAAGAGAAACAACAACAGCACCTCGGCCTTGGCATGCAGCAGAATATCCATGCCATGACAACATTGGGTATGGGGGACATTCCAAAAGATAGCATGTAACAATATCTTTTGGTATGTGATATTGATGGGTGATAACATATGCAGGCTAATTGGAATGAATTACTCTCAATTCTGAGCCATACAAACGAGAAAATTGGGCTGGTCCCATGAGAAAACCATACAGGACACAAAAAGAGTCGGGAGAGTAAAAAATGAATGACTTATTGGTTAAAGCTAACGCCCGTTACACAAGGGCATTGGATCGACGTCGAAAAAAAAAGTTACTCCATTGATGTGCCATCTGTTGCCTTTTTGAGATTAGTTTGCTTGACCTGAAATCCATGGTAATGGAAGCTTGTCTCGATATGTTCATCCACTCGTTTACATATAACGCCCCCTTGTTCAGAAAAAATGATCGACACCATACGCCGAGAGATGGCTTGTGTGCATATGTGACACTTGGGATCTTACCCTGTAAATCATCGATTAGCCTTGACGAATGGCAAAGGAAACAAATGATAGATGGCCATGTGTCTGCGTTGTGTGTATAGGTGTGTGTGGACCGTAATCTAAATTTGGATTGGCATCAGAGAATATCCGCAGAGATTAGTAGTTATATGATGTGCCAAGCAAAAAGCTGCGGATAAAAAGAGTGGATAATAGGGCGTGACATGCCACAACACTCTCCCTCTTTCTCTTCTTTCTCTCATATTTCTTGCCATTCTCTCTCCGCTTTTTCATTCTTCCCAGAACACTATTATGGACCTCTCCTCCATTGTCAACACTTCAAGTAACCACGAGCATTCATTATGGTCTACCCATGCTCATACCACTTCCACCCCTGCTGATGAAGCAGTTAAATTGTGTGGTTTATTTGATCCTCCCACTGAATGGACACCAGCTTCGGCTTCATATCGCAATCGTTGTCCATCACACCCATCACTACCACCAAATTCACCACCACTTCTCTTGGCTTCGGATGTTGAGGAATGTCGATCCCAAAACAGCAAAGTGTTTCAGTTTCATCTCGAGCGATCCAAGGCCATTCCATCAAGGAACAATATAACACCGACAACATCATTGAAAGTAAAAGCAAGCAAAACAATCAGCAAAGCACAGAAACAATATACAGATGCCAGTATGCCATACACAAAGCAAAAAGCTTACTACAATCGAAAACAACACAATGTAACACATTTCCCACCTTCACCACCATCATCTTCTGCATCTTCACCAGAACCATCATCATCCACAGCCAATGACGTCGAGATGATGAATGTCAAGATGGCAATTCCAGCAGCACGTATCAAACAACGACCTGTACGAAGCATTGATTCTAGTTCATCTGAAAATGCATTTGCATTATGTTTTGGAGCTGCACAGGTGCGGATGTTTGCACAACAACAAATGGCTCGCAAACATGCAAGAATTGATACCATTCATGTCCCCAATAAAGCAGGATCCGACAACCTTATGACCAGCGACACAAGCAATGTTGGCAAAGTTGATCAACACATGACAAAAGTAACAACATCCTCACAGCAAGATCGTCACATGAAAAAAGCCAAAACAGAAGCTGCTGTTGCATACGACAATATCAATATTCATGTGCCTGATTCTCAAGTATTTGATCCAGAATGGGTGCCTAGTTTTGAAGTTTTCAATGACAAACCTGTTCGCGTTGTTTGGAAAGGTAAACCTTGATGCTTTCTATATCACTTTCATTGTGCATCATACTTACATGCTTTTTTTCTTAGGCACACCACTTGCTATTGAAAAGTATGAGTTTTATGATCAACTACATCCAGGCGAAGTGACAATTGCATCTACTTTGCGTTTGTTGCCCGAGCAATATATTCGTTGTAAACGTGTCCTTATCCTTGCAGCACAAGAAGCTCATAAGGAAGGTACTCCTTTCCGCAAATCCGAGGCACAAAAGTTATGTCGCATTGATGTCAACAAGGTCAGCACGCTTTGGAGTACGTTTGGCAAGCTGGGTTGGCTTGGTGCTTCATCTCGTTGATCTGGGAGTTGGTTTTTACTATTATACCTCCTCTCCTCTCCTTGTCTCTTTGTTGTTCTCCTCTGTCATGTTATTTGTGTAAATAGTAGCTTGCTCTCTTTTTCTCTCTCTTTTCTCCAATTTTCGATATCACTCTCACACCCAACCTATCCACCATTCTGCAAGTGATGATGCTCATTTCATCCATCTCTTCTCTTGAAAACAAAAAGGCAGTTTAAAAAAAGTGTACATATATGACAAATAAAAAGCATATTTCAATTCATTTATACGCATACATGTTACCCGAGCCACACACACAGCCCGCATGTCAAACCCTGTGCACATGTTGATCATTTCTCTCATCACACGCACCTTGTATGCATCGATTATCCCACACACAACCTTATTCACCATTGATAGCCATTGCTTATTGTTGGCTTAGCTTAAAAACAGTTTTTATCAAAGCCTTGTTGGCTGTGCATGCTGCACCAAGTCTCTCAGCATCCACCTTTTTGGTTGGAGATGCATTCTTGCTCCTTCTCAGCCTCAGGATATGCAATTATAGAGCACAACATGGCTATAAAGACTTTGTGCAACCCACAGCTGTTACACTTGTCAATACACAAAAGTGCTTATGTATTTGTAAGGTGCTTTGTTTCTGCACCGATCATGTGCTTCCAATTGTGCGTGATGTTTGTTTACAAAACGTAAACACAGTATCATAACGCACGAGATAATCCGACACATTGGATAACATGCAAGGAATATACATGTCACACATTGGTATGCAACAAGCTGCAATTTCTATCCCCTCTTTTTTTTTTGCAAGTAGAGCCATCGACAAAAAGGACAAGTGTATTGTGTGACATAATATGCCAGAGAAGCAATGCACTTTCTGCATTAGATGATTGCTTTGTTGTGAACCCAAGCTATAATGTTTAAAGTAGGTTGACATGTTTATTGAATGGTCTTGGCGGTGTGAAAATGTGTGATGTGTGTGTGAGAAGAGGAGGCGAGTGAAGGCAGTGAAAGCTGCGTCGATCCCAACTCGTCTTGTGTACCCCTGGTTTAGTGCAAAAAGTCTGGACAAGGTCGACGATCCATTAATAACCCTTTCCTCCGCTGAAACTCAGCAGTTTCTTGTTCCTTTTTTCATCCGTGATGTTCCCCAATCAATTCATCGTCTTGTAGAATGACGCGAACTAACCAAGAGTGGGATAAGAGAGAGCGGGAGATTAGAATGAATCTATTCATGCTCTTTTATTCATGGAAATATGATATGCAAAGACAAGGGCAAAGAAATCTATCACAATGAGCCACTCACTGCCAGCATCCTTTTTCGGATCATTTGTGTATCCCCATTGTTGAGTTTACCCTAGCGAAGGTTAAAAAGAAAAAAAGGATGGCAACTCTTTTTAACCCATTGCTATTTTCTCCCTTTCTTTCTCTTTTTCTTTTAGCATCGCATTGACATACCCGAGGGAATGATATCCCTACTCAATCTTCGTGGTGGCCGTCGGCTTATCATCATTAGTACCATATTGACGGCTCTTGTTATTTATCTGGTTTCAACCGTATCATTACAAACAACAAGCAATACATCCTGTGATCCAAACGCACGATCTTTATATCAACGAGATGGTGCAATAGTGACGGATGAACATGAACACGACACTTTTTATCTCAACTTGAATGATCTCAACTCGACTACGGATGCAGTGTCACATGGTGAACATCTCTTGGTATTGACACCGCTTCTCCATACTCCACTTTCTGAAAAGCAACTCGAACTCTACTTTGACCGACTCGATCGCACCACCTTTCCCAATCAGCTCATTTCCATTGCTTTATTGGTGACAGACAATTCGGACACGCTATTACTAGAAACACTTGAAGCAGTTGTACGAAAATGGCGAGGACGATGGTTGAATCGATTCCACGAAATCAGCGTATATCAACGCAACTTTGAACTGGCAGCTGCAGCAGCTAGTAGCAGTAACGCCAATCGTCCCTATGTGCGTTCCATGATGGCTCGAGCACGTAACTTTCTACTCAGTGCAGCATTACGAGAACATCACAGTTGGGTCGCTTGGATTGACATCGATGTCGTTGAATATCCACCCAGTATCTTTGAAGATCTTATGAGTGCAGATGGTGATGTGGTGGTACCAAATTGTTTATTATATCGAGATGATTATGCCTTTTGGGGATACGATCGCAACAATTGGGCTGAATCGGATTATTCCCTTCAAATGCAACAATGGATGTCTCAGGATACGATTCTTATGGAAGGTAAAAGGAGTCAATGGGTGAAAGGAGGAGGAACAAGATGGGACAAGGAATTTCAGGCACATGACCCAAAAATAGAAGCACAGACAATACTAAATACCCTTTCGTTGTTTAGGTTACAATGATTTCTCCTCGGGTCGATCACTGGTAAGTAGAATAGTAAGAAAAAGTCAAGGAGTGTAGATCATTGATGGATATTGTGTTGCCTAGTTGGTTGACATGCCGACGCATCTTGGTGACGACTACAAGGTTCCATTGGATGGTGTTGGTGCCACATTCACTCTTGTAAAATCACATGTCCACCGTGAAGGTGCCAACTTTCCTTCCTTTGTGTATCGCCATCAAGTAGACGCTGAAGCATTCGGCAAAGTGGCTGTAGCGATGGGTTTCTCGGTCTATGGTTTACCTGGTTACAAGATCTATCACGCTGGACGAGAGTAATATTTAACCACCCACATTAGAATTTGACATTTCCCTCCTTTACGTTGTACTACTTGTTTGCATCTTGTTTTTCTCAATTCCGTGTGCTCTAGCCAGCACTCGCTCTCATTTGCACTTGCATCGTTCCTTTCTTTCCCGCTTGTATAAACCACTACCCAATAAATAATATAAATCTCGGTGATCTCATTAAAGTAGCTCCTTACTTTATACATAATGTCTCTGTAATAGTCATTGACTTTGCACTTTAAGCATACAATATTATGTGCACCAGGGGAAATTGTACATTATCATGCTATGCAAACCATTGACCAAGTGTATTCCTTATCACTTGAAGCATATCACAGTTTAATATCTACACATACAAGTGTGATCTTTGTTTGGAGAAAAGTAATACCAGCTAATGTGATATACTGGATTGAATGAAATGCATGATTCATAGTGTCGTTATTAAAACCATTGCCTGATATCAAGAAATCCATGATGCATTATTCATATACCCTATATGAGCAATCTAATTCAAGTGCCGCCCAAGATCATAGTGGATGGTGGCATGATGGGAAAGGCAGATAAATCTCACAGGATGAATATCATTTAAGAGAAGAAAGGATTTAATGTTGCAAATGGAAAGGAAACAAGTAAGAGAGTGATGAGTAATCTGCTGGGTTTAAGATATTACACATGCAGTTTGATAAAAGGGGAGTGTACTACTTGTGCATGCTGCTGTACTACTTTGGTGACGGGGACTAGACTTGCATAAACCAACAAATTGTCTGTGCTTATCTAAAGATCTCAAGTAAAGCAATGGGGATGAAAGGAGACAATGAAAGGAAAGGATAATGTGTTTCTACAAAGGAATAGTGTCACCCTGACTTTGGGTGTTGTGTGAGAGAAATATCGTTGCCAGGGTCAACAACGCAGTGGCTTGATCATCAGCGCTCTTTGGTTTTTACATCTCCCTTTTCTCGTGCGTATTAACGCTTTCTTCACTTGTCAACCTACTTTTCTTTATTACTCACTTTGAACAGTGTGCATTCTCTTGTTTCTCATTCAACTCATCCACTGCCCACCATTACACCCAACACACCGATTCCTGTTAAACCTCGGCCTTCGCCGATGGATATCTGTCGACCCGACAATCTCAGCCCACCAGCTACACCCCCAACGTTCATTGCTGGTGTAAGAACATCAGACGATCCAGCATCGTCCAAAGCAGAGTCATCTCGTCAACAAGGACTATTACATCCCACAGCTCAAGCGAGCGATCTAGAAGACGAAGAAGATAGTCATCGAGCTTATTTATCGTCGATATTCAATGATGAACAACTTGAGTGTATTCGACATATCAAGACATCGTTTCAGCAACTGACACCACAACAAAAACAATTTCTATTATATGAGATCATCAATTGTTGTGATAGTTCACAATTAACATATCTCAACAGTCTTATTGCACCTCGACTCAAGATTGACTTTCTCAAGGAGCTTCCTATTGAGATATCATTGCACGTATTATCATTTATTGACGATCCAAAGACATTAGCAAGAGCATCATGTGTATCCACCTTTTGGAATTCTTTACTCAAGGATGAAGCTACATGGAAATCATTGTGCATGAAACACCAATACCGACGTCGTAATTCCAGCATATGCGGCGGAGAGCTATTGAATCCACCCACACAACGACTCAACTTTTCGTATCGAGAATACTTTAAGCGTAAATACAACATTGCTGCTGCATGGGAACATGGTGGTCATGTCAAGGTGATCGATGATGGCTTTGGTGACGTACTGGCAACTTCTTTACAATTCGATGAAAAATATATCGTCGTCGGCTGTGAGAACTTTCGAATCGAAGTCTTTGATACACAAACAGCTCGTAAAGTCCGAACATTGACGGGTCATGAAGGCGGCGTATGGGCATTACAGTTCAAAGGTGGCAGTAAACATGATCCTAATCGTGTACTTGTTTCGGGTGGCTGCGATCGGTAAGAGATTCGGTATTGTTTATTCATTCTCAGCTGATCATTGTCATTTATTCAGTGATGTGCGTGTATGGGACTTGGAGACGGGTCAATTACGGCATATTCTTCGTGGGCATACTTCGACTGTACGATGTCTCAAGATGAAGGATAAGCGTATCACAGTAACAGGATCTCGTGATGCAACCATGCGTGTATGGGATATTGAACGGGGAGTACAACTCCATCTTCTGCAAGGACATCAAAACAGTGTACGTTGCTTGGATATTAGCGGTGATATGGTAGCATCTGGTTCCTATGATACAACAGCACGCTTGTGGGATTTGAGAACAGGTCGTTGCTTGCATGTGCTTGTCGGTCACTATTCACAAATCTACGCCATTGCCTTCGATGGCCAGAAGGTTGTCACTGGTTCTCTCGACTCCAATATCCGCGTATGGTCACCAGAAACTGGACAATGCCTTGCTACCCTTAACGGTCATACTTCACTCGTTGGTCAACTACAATTGAATGGCAACATGCTTATCAGTGGTGGATCCGATGGTTGCTTACGTGTTTGGGATCTTAAGCACTATGAATGTGTTAACCGTATATCAGCTCACGACAACTCTGTCACCTGCTTACAATTCGATGATCGTCGCATGGTTAGTGCCGGCAATGATGGGCGAGTCAAACTTTGGGATATTCGACAAGGTCGTTTTGTACGCAACATTAGTCATCCTGCAAAGACTGTTTGGAAGGTTCAATTCAGTGATACCAAGGCTGTGGTTCTGATGCAACGCGCTTTAGCCAACAATCCTGCACGAAACAAGACCGTGATGGAAGTTCATGACTTTAACATTCACGATAACGTTCAAGAACAAGTTCTTGAAGATGCTTCCTTTTCCATGGATGAAGATAATTGAGTAGCATATATTATTACATTATTTATATCCCTTCTTCACCACCCCCTACATCTCTATTCTTTCTCACTTGCACAAACCATCACCATCACCACACATATATACAACTCACTCGCACATCATATTGCTTTTTCCCCATCTCTATCATAACACACACAATACTTCCTTCATTTTGTAAGCTGTCTTGAATAATAACAAAGTGTGCAAATTCCTGCATGCCCAACTAAAATCACAAACAGTACCTTGCATAATCCTCTTTTTTTTTTCTCTCCTTCTGTGTTGCAGAATATTGTTGTCCCTTATCACCTCTTTCTTTTTTTTTCCTACCATGAGACGCACTATTATTGCTTTATTCTTAACTTGTCTCTGCTTAGCATTAACAGCATCCTATGTCATTGTATACCCACGCAATCAAGCTGTCCTGACAATGGAAGCTTCTTCATCACCACCTCCACCTCCTCCTTCTTCATTCCAAGGTCATGTCATTAGTGCCAAAATGAACAATGCCACCATCAAGTGAGTATAGTATTTATTGACTTGAATCAATGATATGTTAACACGTAAAGATAAGGGCAGAGTTGGGGAGATCAACATGGAAGGTAAGTTGTCAGTGTTACTCCAACTTGAAGGATCATCCATTGACACTGCTTTGGATAGCTTTTGCATACGATGGCAGCACAGTTTCCAGATAATCCAACCGATGAAGAACGTGAAGCTTTAACACATTATTTCACATTGTTATCAAGACTTTATCCATGTGGTGAATGGTAAGTTATATCCAAAAGGATCGGATCACAGATGATTGAGATACATTATTCCTAGTGCTGCACACTTTCAATTACTGTTGGAGCGTTATCCACCACAAACTTCCTCCAAGGTGGCTGTTTCCCAATGGCTATGTGCCATTCATAACAAGGTCAATGAACGACTCGGCAAGGAAGTATTCGATTGTGCTGATATCCAAGAGAAATATCATTGTGGTTGTGAAGAAGATCAGAAACAAGAGGATAGCACCCCATCCAATACATAAATGACTATCAATTCCAGCAGCTTGAAAATGTATATACGGTCATGGTTGATGGCAGATGTTAGCGCGACGTATCTTTAACTGCGGAAATGAATACGATGTTGGCAACAAAAGTGATTTAATGGAACCCCTTCAGACATTGTATTAGAACCAAAGTCGCAGACACTTGATTCACCACCCTTGATCATTGAGGAAAGCCTTTATATTATCCCATAGGTTGTGGAGTAATGGTACCCTGACAACAATGAACGTGTCCCTTTGTAATTGAAATGTGCTTATGGTAGCAGCAAGTGATCGATAGATATAGAAAATACCGTGATAGCAAATAAATGTCATTGTTCGATGATGGATATTATCACCTACTCTAATTTGGTTATGCCAGATACTGCGTTATGCATGAGCAATCAATCACACTAGACTACCCTATGAATCCCGTCATGCAACATCCTCCTTATCTTCCTTTATGAGCGCAGATATTCACACACATATAAACAAGGACGTTGTCGCCTACATTACTCGCTCACATCCCTTTCCTCTATTACACATAATCCCTTGGCTGCTTGCCCAAGTTTTGATGTGTGTCATGGTGGATATTATTCTTGTAATTGAAAGTCCACACGTGTATTGATCGTGATTCTTTCCAGCGTATCATTGTTATCCTGATCCCATTATCATCGTGGTCGCGATTGTGTCATTGACTCTTGTAATAAGGCAAAAGCTATTGTTATATATGTTGGGTGGATCATGTACTAATAGGCCATTTTATATCTTTCGACGTAGCTACCGCCCGTGATACATTTTACGAAATTGAACTGGCAACAACATGGTGCATTTGAATCGTTTACTCTTCAGCCCAAAAATGGCGCTCTCTTTCTCAAATCACAACGCACTCTATATTTAATTCGATTTTGCACTCTTCAACCTGACTCGGCAATCCCTATCTCTCTTCTCTTTGCACTTTTCCTCTATCCTGAGGAAAGAATCTGGCAATTGTGATTATTTGTGCGTCAAAGACTACAAGACGAATCACCACAACAACCATGCGAACCTTAATAAATCACCAACCATTCCTTAATCCTTATCCATTACCCTTGTTGGCAACAATGACAACTGTGCTGTTCTCGTGTAACATGTAACAGGAATCTGGTTACAGCTTCCTGATATACTATATCGATGAACACAGATATAGCTAATGATGGGTCGTGGATTTCTTTTATAAAGCTTGATTATCGTTTTGGAATGATCACTGTGAGCCTACTACATTCAGTGGATGTGTATGGCATCCCAACATATGTGAGGATGTTCAATGTCAACTGCAGAAGCATTTTAATTTTTAATGACCTGGGTGGCTGCATGAAAGTGGAATGTAGCGGGATCAAACGTTCTGGTATGTTCAAGAAAATCAAATGACCCCCGCCTTTTATATGGAAGCTTTCTCTCTTTCTCAATCCCCCATGCAATACCACAAACGAGTACATTCACCATCAGAATACGATCTGCTCACTTCAGAGCATGCACGAAAAAAGTACATTACTGAACAAGTTGTACGCGAAATGGCAGCAATGTCGTTAAGCCAACAAGACCAGTGGCAACACCATAACCACTTTACACAGGCTCCTCCTCCTCCTCCTCCCCCACTACCGACAACAACAACTAGTACTATGGATACCATGCCATCATTACCCCCACCACCACAACCACAACCGAAAGAATCACTTTGCAAAGATGATCAAGATATTAATCTTGTAAAAACCAAGGTGAATGGAACTTATCTCCCACTAGAGCAACGACCCGGTGATGATAAACTTCGGATACCTGATTTCATCTTACATCCAAGTCGGTAAGGAAATAAGCAAATGACGATTATAACTTTATCTAATATGATGATAGGATACAAAATGTACAAGACTTTGCTAGATATGCACCTCCTGTGAAATGGCGCTTAGCTACACCTAATGAAGAATTGGATGTCAATTATCCAACAGAAGAGATTGAAGAGGATTTAGATAATGATATTACTAGTACTAGCAATAATAACAATGAATTCATGGATATTGATTAAAGCAAATGGGTGACACAAGGAATGAATTGACAACTTGATACTATATTGTGGCTTTGGTCGACGATGGGCACAGGAGGAACCCTTATAAGCGGGAGTGAGATGATTCCGCCAGCTGTGTCTTTCATATATTATTGCTCTCCGTTCAATGCCCACCACGCAATTCTCATGTAATGTCTCTTTTATTATTTCGAGAAAACAAATGCCATTCCACTGACCGATCGCACAGACCGATCGCAAAAGGAGTTGACTGTTTGGTCAGGTTCCCCCGAGTTTAAGCCCATCAAGGGATTTGAAAAGTAAGGAGACAAGTACGCGTGTGTCCATTAACACACACCCACACACACTTCTTGACATTAGCCAACGTTATTGACCCCTATGATAGACCGGAAACCACTACCAAAAAGTTCCAATACAGCAAATACGGTGATGCCTATGCCTATGCTACGAGTGAGAGGTAAATGTCAAGCTGACATATCCATCAAGGGAGGCTTACTTATATTCCAACTAGTGTCAAGGTGTTTGATGCTTCATCATTATCTCAGCGTTGTGAGATTAAACGACCCAATGTTGTTGATCTATGGTTTTCTCCACAAGGCAGTTATCTTGCGACCTGGGAACGTCCAAGTAAGTCATGTGATATGTGTATGTATCTTGATACTAATTTCTTTATTTATAGCCAAGCGTGAAGATGGATCGGGTAGCTTAAATCTCAACATCTGGGATACCAAAACAGCCGAGCTTATTGCATCCTTCTCTCAAAAGCAATTGAACAGCTGGTAACAAGTGGTGGTGGTAGTATTGGGGAATTGGATCAAGATGTTGATGGTCATATCTATGTTTAGGAACTTTCAATGGACCGACGATGAAAAATATTGTGCTCGTATGGTTACGAATGAAGTCCAATTCTGGGAGAGCAAAAACTGTGGCAAGGCTGTGTGGGCAAGACTCAAGCTTGAAGGTATTGCTCAGTTCTCTTTGAGCCCTGGAAAGTCTCCAGCAGTGGCAGTTTTTATTCCTGAACGCAAGGTGAGAATTTTTCCTTCAAGTAATGACATGAATTTGCTAAATGAAACGTATAGGGTGCACCTGCTATTGTACGCATGTACAGCATTCCCAACTTTAATCAAGCTCTTTCCAACAAGACCTTTTACAAGGCCGATCAAGTTCAATTGTTCTGGAACGATTTGGGTACCAATTTACTTGTATTGACTCAAACGGATGTGGATAAGACTGGCAAATCATACTATGGAGGTGAGTGTTTATTTCATATCACTTATTACCACTAGTACTAATATTGACACCATTGAATTTCAGAAACCAATCTCTACTATTTGTCAGTGGCAGGCAATTTTGATTGCAGAGTACCTCTCGGTAAGATCATGAATCATTATACAATACTGCTCATTACTCATTGGGTATCGATTATAGATAAAGAGGGTGCTGTTCATGATGTTCATTGGAGTCCCAACTCGAAGGAATTTGCTGTGGTTTATGGATGTAAGTGATTAAAGAACAAGAGTTTCACAAGGACGAAATGATTGATTCATCATTTATAGCCATGCCTGCCAAAGCAACTTTATTCGATCATCGTGCTAATTCGATCTTTTCCTTCGGCATTGAACCCCGCAACTTTGTACGATTCAATCCCCAGGGCACGATTATTGCAATTGCAGGTTTTGGCAACTTGAACGGTACTATTGACTTGTGGGATCGCAAGACTTTACGCAAGGTCAACACTTTCCAAGCACCCAATGCTTCTCATTGCGAATGGTCACCATGTAGTCGATACATTATGACAGCTACTTTGACACCCCGTCTACGTGTTGATAACGGTTTCAAAATGTGGCATCACAGTGGCAGCCTGATTTATGAAGAGAGTGTGGATGAACTTTTCCAAGTGGGTTGGCGTCCTGAACCAGCATCGGCATATCCCGCTATGCGAGGTCTTTCTCCTCCTCCCAAGCCCATCAAGATTTCAGCTGGCAAGACTCCTGCATCTTCCTCGCCCAAGCCTGCTGGTGCATATCGTCCTCCTCATCTTCGTGGTAACAATGCTCCAACAGCTACATTGTCTCAGGTATATTGATTCAACAAGGTTCTTTTGGGTGATCCTCGATGTTTAACTGTTGTTTTTCATATAGCGAGAAGCTGCATTAAGTGGTCGTGGTCCTGCACTTAGTATGCAACGAGGTATGTACACGGGATAATACACAAGTATGATATTGATGATGTTTCTTTATATAGGCAAGAATAACAACAATGCCAAAAAGAATGGCAATGGTGCATTGTCCAAAGGTATTATTCATTTATTCTTCTATAAGGTCATTGTGAACTAATAAGGATCTATTTCTAGCTACAACTGCACCATTGACACCAGAAGAAAAGGCAAAGAAGATTAGAAACTTGGAAAAGAAGCTGCGTCAAATTGCTGATATCCGGGATAAGCAAAGCCGAGGTGAAAAGATTGATACTGCACAGGTAAGGAAGATGGATCATTATGGGCCCCTGAATCATTTCATTGACTTGAACTTGATAGCAACAAAAACTGAGCACTGAAGCAAATGTCATGCGTGAACTTGCGTCTCTTCGGGAATAATTAAGATGCTAGATTTATTACCATGTTGCATTATAAAAGAGAAAAAACTTGTGTTCATGATTTCATTCGTGTTGTTTCGTGAATAGGCTGCGCCAAAGCGGTTGTGGTGCCCTTTGACATTTTTCATTTCTCTTTCACTTTTAGATATCATGTCAGCTCAACAAGAGGGTACTGCTGGTGCTGCTTTTGCTGCAACTGCCATCGATACACAAACTGATACAACATTGGACCCATTGCAACATTATGCACAATCCCTTGACGCTAATGTCGCTGCTTTGACTGGAAATGCTAATCACTCCAGACAACTTGCCGACGACACTGAAGACGATGCTATTCTGGATTTGACTCAAGATGCAGCAGAGAACAACAATGACAATGGCAACAATGGTCGAGAGCAAAGTAATGGGGGAGGCAGCGAATCAGATTCTGAAGCCCTGGAGTTTCTTCGAGAAGCTGGTCTATCTGAAGAAGATCTACATTCGCTTGGCATTGATCTTGAAGAGATTCGAGCACAACGGCAATTGGAGAAGCAAGCACAAAGAGACCTTGAATACGCACGCCATGTGCAAGAACAGCTTGATGCTGAAGCTAGAGAACGATCACAATCATCAGCATTACCACCACTACCACCACCATCACACTCTGCATTATCCATTCAAACACCCCTATCAACAACATCAACAATGACACCAACGACAACAATGACACCTTCTCAAATATCATCTCCTTTTAATCAACATCAACTTTATCCTTCTTCAACTTTCAATCCTACACCATCTACTTCTTATATCCCTCGCCAACAGCCATTCTCATCCATGAATCAACACTATCATCATCAACATCAACCCCAGGTCAAACGTATCAAATCAGAACACCCACCATCAGCTCTTGAATTGATGCAGCAACAGTTACGAAACAGCGGAATAGGTTCTTCATCATCATCATCATCATCATCTTCATCTTCCAGAGTTACTACAAGTAAATCTGTCATGGTTTTGGATGATGATAATGTCATTGATCTTACCATTGATGATGCAGGTGTTGGTTCCTCTTCTCGAATTGGCGAATGGCCACCCAATCGAAATAATGGCATTGGTTCTTCTCCCATGATTCCTTCACCCAACACTATTTTCAGACAGTTGTACACCAGTGAGGATGAGGAGGATGAGGAGGATGATATGGCTTACTATTCGAATCCATATATCGACATGATCAACCAGACACTCAATTCATCGTATAATATCGGATCTTCTTCCTCGTATCGACCGTTTTACGCCAGCAGTGTCGCTACCCATCGAAACAACTTTGAAGCTCGTTACAATTTGCCTTATAATCGATATGCTGCGGAATACGTAAAACCTTTGAACGATCAACAAACCGAACAAGAACTACGACAATTGTTGGAGAGTATTCAAGAACATGAGGAACACACCAAACCTGAAGATCGTGTGGGTACACCCGATAGACTTGCAGTCAATTTGATGGAACATCAGAAGGTTGGATTACGTTGGATGACTCGTCAAGAAGAAAGTGTCAACAAGGGTGGCATGTTATCCGATGATATGGGTCTTGGCAAGGTAAGAGAACAATGAATATACATAATCAATAACAATCCTTTGACATATTTGTTACATAGACAGTACAAGCGATGGCTCTCATTGTCTCCAGACCATGTGAAGATCCCACCCCTATTACAAGGGTCGCTTCTATCATGAAAATGCGTCGCACAGATAAATCTCAAGCGATCAAAGTCAAAGCAACACTTGTCGTATGCCCTGTCTCGTTGATTGCTCAATGGGAACGTGAACTCGTTGTAAAGACTCGCCCTAGTCTCAAAGTGCTTGTGCATCATGGATCCAATCGTACCATTGACGAGAGAAAGTTTATGGAATATGACGCTGTTGTTACTGCATATACCACCGTGGCAAATGAAGTACAGGAATTCGAAGAACGTTGTGGACCCTTGTCACGTGTACAATGGCATCGTGTATTCCTGGATGAAGCCCATCAAATCAAGAACAAGCGTACTCGTATGGCTGAAGGCTGTTGTCGTTTGGAATCACAATATCGATGGTGTCTCACAGCTACACCTATCCAGAACAAGATTGAAGAATTGTACGTCAAGTGAGATGAAAAGCTACCTACAGAAAGGTTTCTAATTTTGATATAGATACTCGATTATCAAGTTCTTGCGTATCAGACCTTATTGCGAATGGAAGGAGTTTTCAGACGAAATTGATCGCCCAATGCGAAAAGGCAAACACAAACATGTAAGTGAATGGTAATATTTACAATGAACGGTTCATTGATTTAACTTGTTTATTTTTAGGCATTGCGAAAGACACAAGTATTACTCAAAGGTAATTTACTATCTCAACTCTAGATGGAATGATATTCACTCACTCGCATCCCTGTTTAGCCATTTCCCTTCGGCGATCCAAAAAGGCCAAGATTGACGGCAAGCCGATTCTCAACTTGCCGGAAAGAAATGTTCACTTTACGCATATCGACTTTACACCTGATGAACGACAATTCTACGAGTTTGTCAACGCCAATGCTCAAGCCAGCTTCAATAAATTCGTTGAAGCTGGTACTGTCATGAAGAACTATTCCTCGGTAAGCTATTTCTTGTTTTACCATATATCCATGAATAACACGTATTAAATGATCTCATGTATCTAGGTTCTTGTTCTTTTGCTACGTTTACGACAAGCATGTCTTCACCCAAGTTTGACCATGATGGAAGCTCCTACTATCGACTCTGCTGCTAGCGAGGAAGAGCGCAGAGAAGTTGTCAAGGCAATGGACCCCCAAGTGGTACAACGATTGGTGCAAAGTGATGATTTGAAGGAAATCGAGGTATGTGGAATATACTAGATATGTATAGGGAAACCAACTCATTGTACTTGCGTTTTAGTGCCCCATTTGTATGGATTTAGCTGCTCAGGCACAAATCATTTCTCAATGTGGTCATGTTCTTTGTCGAGAATGTCTTACCAGTACGTACCCTTTAATATTCATGGCATCAGAAGAGAAATCTTACATTATTGTTTTAGATTATATCAATACTGGCGATGCTAATGATAAACGCTGTCCCCAATGCCGTGGTCCATTGAAAACTGACAAGGTGGTTTCAGTTGAAATGTTTCTTCAAGTACATGCACCAGACCAGTTTCGAGAAGCCATGGAAGATATAACTGCAGCAAAGGACAAAGAAGAAGAAATGGCCAAGAATCCAGACAAGGTCTTTCACTCCAGCGCCAAGATTGACAAGATGCTCGAGATCTTGCATGATACAAGACGAGAAACCAAAAACCAAGATAAAACAATCATCTTTTCTCAGTTCACCAGTATGGTAAGTTTATCTTGCTTCTCTTGAGAAAGTTGTTATCTAAGCTATTCTCTTAGTTGGATCTTCTTGAACGGCCGCTCCGTGAAAATGAATTCAAGTTTGTACGCTTCGATGGTACCATGTCGGTTGCCAATCGTGACAAGGCACTTGGTGTCTTTTTTGAAGATCCTAATTGCACTGTGTTGCTCGTTTCTACCAAATGTGGATCTCTCGGCTTGAACGTAAGTTATACCCTTATCCACCATGCAAACATTCGACTCATAAAATTTCCTCATATCATTCTAGTTGACCGTTGCCAACCGAGTTATTGTAAGTGTTACAACAGATGTATTGGCATTTGGGATTAACAGTACAATTTGCTTCTAGCTTATGGATATTTGGTGGAATCCTGCATTGGAGAACCAGGCCATTGATCGTGTACACCGTATTGGACAAAGAAAGGCTGTGGATGTACATCGTATTTTCGTCAACAATACAGTGGAAGATCGTATCCTTGAGCTCCAGAGAAAGAAACAGGTAATTATTACTGCAACAAACGATGATAACGGAAGAACTGACATGAAATATCATATAGGCTATTGCTGATGGTGCACTTGGAGAAGGGTCAGCTCAAAAGATTGGTCGACTCGGATTCAATGAGCTGCTTCACTTATTCCGCGGCACTGGTCTCCCTGACGATGGTATTGATTCTGTTGACGACGACGCGTAAAATTGCACTTCGCCTTTTCTCAGATGGCATCCTTTTTATTCCCCCACTTCTTTCAAATTCTGCTACAGCTCCCTTTATGTGTATACCAGTATAAAATGACATATTGCGCTTTATCTTGTATATGGTGTGTGGATGATGATTGGTTTAATTGAATAGTCCATCGGTTTATTGGCATTTTGTTTCTACAATTGATGCACCGTGTTCCTCGTACTCTTGTCTAGATAGATAAAACAAAGGATATTAAAAAGTGAAAAAGAAACAAGGAGGCGCTGATAACTTACTTTGAGATCCAAAGCTGATGGAAAGTGCCCAAAGATGCCAGAATAGAACCACCAAGCCAGCTGCTGCATTTGCGTTCTGTTTGGTTGCCGACTGCATGAATCTTGACTTTGCTCTAAGATGGGGCACGATTATCAATTCAATCGATCCAATCTCATAGTATTACACCCATATCCTACTTACTCCTGGTGCCAACATGGGTAACTCGTAGTTCAATCGTTCATTAAAACCAGGGAACAATGAGTTTCCACCAGTAACCACAATATTGTTGAATAGTAAAGGTCGAAGATCAATATCGCAATTGTTGATACTGCTGAATATCAGATGATGCATGCCGAGACTGGAATCGATTTGTTGTTGCGTAATTCCTGGTACAGGCTAAGAAATCATTCGCATGAGACTTTTTGCTGCACAACTGCCTTTGACTCTATTAATTACCTTGCGTAAGAATTGCTGTGGTTGGAAAAGTGATTCAGGAATCTTGTATCTCTCTACACCAAACATATTGTTGTATCCATCTGGGAATTCGAAAGGCTTTTGTGGGCGAGATCCCATGATGCTATGCGAAAATGGAGTAAGTATACCGCGTTTTTCTCTCCCTTCTCCACCTTTTTCTTACCCTTCATCATAGGTGACTTCGGATACTTGACAAACTGATTCCTTGAATTCATGGATCACTCGCTAGAAAGAGATGGCGTCAATCAATAGTATATGTATAAAGGACAATCACATACTCGCACTTGGTAATCATGGAAGCTGGATGCTGTGTCGGGACGAGTACGTTTCTCAACTTGAGGTGGTTGACCTTGTTCTACTGGTCTTTTGCTGGTGATCTCGTATTGTGGGGTGATATCAACGTCCATGTCGGTTTTGAGCATGTCGAAAAGTTGTTCGGAAACCAGGTTACCAGCAATAGGCTGACGCAAGATGCCCTTTTTGAGAACATATCCATCGTAAACTGGTACTGCACTTGTCATACCACCTCCAGAATCAAGTACAAGTGCTGTAGCTCGTCCAACAGAAAATCTAATACATCCTATAAGCACTTGTATCCTAGTCTTTCTCTCTTTCATTGTATACATACGCTGTCATGACGGCATCTTTAGCAAGATAGAATGCAGGAAACTCGAACTTTTCAAAGGCCAATTCCATCATTTTCTCCCTGTTTTCCACTGTATTCCAAGCAGGTTCTGTGCAGAGTAATGGGTGTTCAGTGGGGTTGACTCGTAACATATCGCGGAAGGTCGTGTTCCAAATCTGCTCAACAGCATCCCAATCAGACACTATAGAACAATAATAAGCACCTTATCATGCCAATAAACGTTTTCCATTACCAAGGCCATCCACCATGGGATTCCGGATCTCCATGTTCTTTCGCCAGCTGTTGATCTTGTTGTCACCAATGTAGTACTGATTTTTGCGTGTTGCATCTGTTGTTGTTGACGCTTCGCCCATGGTCACATCGCCATCGCCAGAAGCTGCATTGTTGTTTTCTGAAGCGTCGTCTTTGACAAAGCCATAAGAAGTTGGAAACATGACTCTAGGTGTATCTTCACCGGCGTAGCCAGCACGTGTCGATGAGGTGCCCATGTCAAACACGAGCGCATTGACCTCGTCTATAAGTCATATAAAATAGAATCAATAAAGAGCGTTGTTTTTATCCATGGTATAATAGAGTACCTCCACCATAAGTGACCATGTTGTTGAATGTGAGTGTGAATGTGTGAAAGGGAAAAAGGTGTTCCTCTTTTTTTGGCTCAGAATTGTATTGGCATTCAGCAACACTGAGCCTGTCATTTCGCGTACGCTCTGGACTTGAACTCATAGATCTACCACTCTTATTGAAAACAAGATACATGATCCAGAATAATAAGCGGATTTATATAAAGTAATTTACGATCAAAGCATATCTATATATCGGATGAATGCTGTGATGATTCACTATATTGTATATTTGCAGGGAGAGATCGTCGATGCCCATTCTGCTGACCGTTGCTATTTCCCTTTTCATTCTTTATGGTGTTCGCTTCTAAGGAAACACCAAGGTCGTTGGCATGCGTGATGGCAAGATTAAGACGCTATGATGATGATGACTTATGAGCAAAGTTACATTGAAAGTAGAAGCTTATGCATAGGACTTACGATAGCCAGCTGATATTCTAAAACGTATCCAGAAATACTTAATGCTTGCTGCCACATGGCAAGTGCAACAGATCTTTTATCCTCCATGCTCCAGCTAGCAACACCCGCTTCCCTATAACGCATATATCAATTAACTCTCCTCAAAACATATACATGAGAGATGTATCGTACCAGTATGTGAACGGAACAATCCATTTGGCACCAACAATTCTTGATCGATTATCAATGATCCAGTTCAGATGCACGATAGCTTCTTGACTTTTACCCATAGCATTAAGGATTGAGATCTTGATCAGCAGTAGTGTCGCACGTTCACAATAATAATCGGGTGGATCAACATTGGGCGCGATTTCTGTAGTCCTTATTTGATATTCTTGGCGTTCTCGCTCATAAATCAATGATAGTGTCTCGTCCACCTTTTCCATACACTCGAATAGGCATTCATGTGACATGCATGCGAGTGAATTCCATAACAATAGCACTTCTAATGCTGGTAAACTCAAATCCAAGTCTTGGTATCCACTGTTTTCATAAAATGAAACACGCTCCATCACGAGTTGATCCAACTGAGTCGGATTCTTGTTTTTCTTTGCCAACTGAGAAGCTTCAGCAAATGCGAGAACAGCTGCACTACGATCGCCTGCCATTTCCATACATGCTGCATAAAAGAATTTGACAAAGGAAGGTCGACTGTGTGAGGATGTTAATTGGTCAAGGTGTTCTGCAGCTGCTTTCCAGTTGAGTTGCATAGCATGGTTGAAAGCTGTTTCATATCCTGTCAATGTTGTCATGGGTGCTTCAGCCCAGTCGCCTTGGCTTACACGGCTTGCATATTGAAATGATTGAGTGGAAAGCGATATACTACGCGATAATCGTGAAACGCGACCAGCAAAGTAGAGAAAGAAGGCTGAATTCGGATATGTCTTTTGGGCATCCATAAGGCAATCCACTGCTGGTTGCATAAGCTCAGAATTCAGTATCAGAGGAGCATGAGAAGTAAGGATCACGTAATATGTCAGGAGCCTGTATGTGTCATTAATATCCCATTTGTTTCAAATCAACGACACATACATCATGGATGCTAATGGCGACCGGATAGTTTTGCTTTCCAGGCATAGCTTCAATAGTGCAAACCCAAGGTGACGATCCGCATGCCATCCAAAAGCTGATATCACTTTGAGGATCTTGGGTGGTAAAGATGAAAGCACAAGATGGACTGATCCGATTCTAAATGAAGAATATGAATTTATCATCATGTTGGTGTAAAAAAAAGAAAAAAAAAAATAAAGAATCATATCATACCCAAATTGAACGGCTGCAATTGTATTGGCATCCATGTGTTTGTAGAAATCCTGACCCATTCGTTTATATTCCTGCCACACCAAACTATAACTGCTGTAGGCTACATACACTCGTCAATAAACATGTCTCCATCACTCTATCCCATGCCTTTACCTCTTCGTAAATTCAATCCCATCTTCAAGTAACCGAGTACTGTTTCTTGTGAAAGCCATACGAGACTCATCAATAATCCACATTCAGCTTTGATCACATGTGCACGTAACGCCCCGTTCGCCATGAATCCAGATTGTTCCTTGAGTTCCTCTTGGCTCAGTGGTCGTGTGTTTGTTGGTAAACCTGTCGTGTTCTTTCCCAGCAAGTTGGTGAATATCTGTGACACGGTATCTTTTAAAGGTTTCTTGGCTTGAGCAGCTTCCACTTGGGCGTTTGCAAATTCATATGTCTCGCTCAATTCCTCAATGGCTTTATCAGCATCAAATGACGTCGATGACTATAAAAATAGTTCGATCAAAACATCCTGATGGGCAGTCAAGCATAAATACTTACAATGATCGCTATAGGAAAGCATCCAGAATACACTATTTGTCAATAATCCCAACCTTTTTCTTATCTCATCCTTTCCATCATGTACCTCGAATAAATGCCATGGCTCCCTTTCCTAATGAGTAGAGCGGATCTCTATCATGCATAGTGTCATCACTCTTGCTCATCATTGTTGAATATTACTTACTCTCTTGCTTTCGATTCGAATATTGACTTTGCAACCGAGAATTGATTGTTGAACAAGGCATGCATTCCTTCCATCATGGCTTGATCTTTTGATGTGTATAAGTATTACTGCACTGTCCATAGTTGATCATCAATTACCTGCAACTTCCTGCTCTCTTGGCAACAGGGTGTTGATTCTTGCTTGTATATGAGGTGTGGATCGAGATGTTGATGGTGGAGAAGGTAACGGTTTGCTTGTTGCTATGGGTTCAGGTGCAGGTGGTTTGTCGGGAAGGCGATCGTTGTCAAGGGAATTGGTAGTTGTTGTTGTTGATACAGTCTTTGGCTCCACACTGCTACTGCTGTCTTTGGCTCCAGCTTCATCCTCGCTGCTATTATGAATAGTTGTATCATCCTCTTGCACTTTGACTACTGCTGCTGCTGTTGTTGTCATTGTTGGCAACGACGATTCGCTATTGGCAGTATGGGGTGGAGACGGCGGTGGTTCGGCTGTATTTGCTAGCATAAAAATAGTGTAGTGTCATTATGCATGTCCAAGTTCAGTTATCGACGCATGGCTTACTTGTCAGCTCATTGTTATCGTCCCGCACTGCATCAGCTGAATTTTGTTCGTGTTCGCTCATTGGTGTGTAAGAGTAGGTGTTGTTGCAACTGAAACAAAGAAAGAAAAAGCGAGACAAGCCGCGCAGGGAAAGAAAGCGTGAGAGTTAACACCAGCACAGTTTGTCACGTGTAGACTACAAAGTCATACAACATCGGCATGATTTATCCTGCAGAGATACTTTTGCCCAAAGAAAAATGCTCGGCTGCATTCAACTAGCATAAACAACAGATGATCAACATCTTATGCCTCTTTCGTTAACCATGCAGATGTTGTGTATGGGATATTATACTCAATAAATGATGTGTACAATAATGCACTAGGTAACACCATCGTTGTTGTTCAGGATACTGCTTACAGCATATGAGTATGATATAACAAAATATTCACCAATGGCTGCATCAGAGAGGAAGACCTGGCACAGTTCAAATCACGTGATCCATAAAATCCGTGTCGTCTTTCTTTTTGGATCCACACAGGATAAAGACGACGTCCACAAAGGAACACCACGAAGGAATATAAGAGACCACAAAGGATAAGACCACGAAGGATATATAACCACGAAGGA
>PTRB01000214.1:0-44597 GCA_025094155.1 Lichtheimia hyalospora FSU 10163
TGTGTGTGGATAAATAACACTGGTGGTGCTAATGTGTGCAGTAGAGTGAATGCACCGGGAAATTTATCTTGGGAGTAATGGCTCCAACATTTGGCGATTCTCCAACCCTCGTTCACCGATACACCAAGTCATTCACGCCATGCACAGAGTCATGTATAGTCTTGTTCTTGTTGGTGACAAAACACTTTATATTGACATAGTTGATAGGAAGGAAGTGGTGTGTGCGTTGTAGTCAAGGTGTTCTCTTTCGTTGCAATGTCATTCCATGCTTTGGTGCAACAGATACATTCAAAGTCCAATGTTGCATTCGAACTTGTTCCATTGATGTTTTAGCTTGCATTCGCGTCAAGACTGATCTCAAAGCGCTGGGTCATTGGGCGTTGATTTGGCTTTCCCTGGTTTGGTTTCCAGCAAGCAGCAACGTCCTTTATGTTGGTTCATGTACCACGTACACTGTGTATAGAATGGAAAACAATGAAAACTGGTTCATTGTATGGGCTAACAATGACGATGGTTCTATTGAAATAGTTTCTTCATCAGGCGATACAAGCTTTAGAGCATGATCTCCTTGGATTTCAACTTAAAATGGGTGATCCATGTATCTCACGTCTCAGGCTTCATACTTTGATAACACAGCATTTATCATTATATCTTAAAAATGTCACCGTGCTTCTGGTTCAACAAGTGGTTCGAGCCAACATCTCAGCATGCAGACCTTGATTGCATCTCGAATTATATCTCTTTGCTATACAGGGATTGACACAATCCAATTCCCCCTCATCCATGGAACATGCATTGATCATGTGTCTGAACTTTCCCTTCGTCTTATTATTGTATAATCCTCGATTCTATCCAGTGCAAGTAGATGCCCAGTAATATCATTGATAAAATCTTGTGTGTTCCAGTGTGTGCTGAGGAGACCCGTCGACAATGTATACAGTAAAACTTATCACTGCCACGAACGTGATTATTTGGCACCCAGCAACATCAGCGCATGCCGTCACTGCTAAGTATCGTTGCAATCCTTTATAAAGACATACGCTCACACATGCTTTGAAAAGCGACCATGTAATGATATATGAGTGTTGCATATGGAATAAGTCAGCAAACATTGGTGCATTCCCGGTTAAGTTCAAGTGTATGTGAATGCATTGGTTGACTCATGATGAATAAGATGAAGATGTTAAGGAAGAATGTTTGCTTGTCACATGGGATCATGGAATTGAAATACGTGTCATATTTGATTTGAATCACTTGCACAGTGTGTCAGGATTGTTGATTTATATGCACAAGCAACGCCATGGGAAGAGAGGGAGGGAGGGAGAGTGTAATAGATGCTGTAACATTATAATAGCTTTCATACTGCAAGTGACAACACAAACCATCCTTTCATAATTGACATATGTTCTTTCGTCCTTATTTCTACCATTGTATTCCAATATATCGCATCTTTAGCTTTATTGCTTCATTCTTTATACATATCTAGTTATCCTTCAGCAATAAACTTCAACCATATCATTTGTTTCTTCGCATATTCGATCTCATCCCTTTCCCATCCTGTTCTTGTATTTCATCTTGCGTTACGATTCCGCTTGTTTGCACTGCCACCCTTCTCCTCTCATCTTGTTGGAAACATCTGATACGTTTCATGCCTCTTCCTGCTTCAATCATCATTCACTCTGATACAATCATCCAATATTCGTGATGATACACAGTCTTTTCTTGTTTTCATGATCGTTTATTCTTCTCTTCAATTTGGTGTTCTAATTCTTCAACTTGTGCTGTCACCTCGGCTAATTCTCCTCTAAGCTGTTCTAGTTTGTTGTCATTCTCTTCGCACTGTTCGAGCCAATCTTGTGCTTTCGTAACCTTTTCAGCCAACTTTGTATTCTCTTCCTCGACCTTCTTTTCTTGTTCCAGTAAATCCCTGATTCGTTTAGCTTTGTCGATCTGCTCGTTAAGTCGATCGAGATCCTCGCTTCGTTCTTTTAATGACTTGTCTAAGCGCTTTTGCTTTTGTGCCTCCAAGTCGAGTTCGTCATTGAGATTGGCAATTTCGTGTGAGATCAAGTCGAGTTGGTCTTGGTGGTTTGACATTGGAACGAAAGATAAAACAAAGGAGATAATATATACACGCACAGAGAGATAATTGAAAGGCAGAGATGTTACACAACGGATGCTTTATTTGCCACCCACAGCGGACATGATCTTCCCAAAAATTGCCTTTACACCACCACTACTACCACTGGAAGCAGATTGAGCTGGTGCATTACCACCACCACCCATATTGCCTGCAATGCTCATCAATGTACTAAATCCAGGGCTTGAGTTACCCATCTTTTGTGTCATGAAAAACTTGAGTGCCCATTGAACAGCTGTCTTGAGAATATCGCTTTGTCCTGCACCAGAATTATTGTTCATAAAGAGCTTCATGCCTTCACTCATAGCTAATCCAGCAAGTTGCTCTGTGCTTCCACCACCCTTCTTCTCGTCTCCACCTGCAAACATCTTGAATGCTTGTAATGCGGCAGCAGAACCAAGATCTTGTGCAGAAGACGATTTCTGATTCTGACCATAAATCATATCATGTGCCTTGGCAGCAAAGTTGATATCTTGTTCACCAGCAGCTTCTTGTGGTTGATTACCACCGCCCATCACACTCGACATGACATCCGAAAAGATTCCCTTGTCCTCTAATAAATATTCGCACAATCAGCTACTGCAACGTCATATAATAATAGTAGCAATATAACTTACCATTGCCACCACCAAGCTTTTGGGTAGCAATATCAGCGGCATTACTCACATCAGTATTCTCTATAGGAACCAATTAACACCCATACCACGTCAATATAAATGATACACTTACTTAAAAGGTTGGCTGCTTGTTCAAATAGCATAATGTGGGACTGTGGTACAAAGTGGAGAAACAATGCAAATTTGGTGATTTGTGTGTTGAAGATCAAACAATCCCGCTTTATAAACAATGAACAAGACCCCTGTGTTGTGGTGCGCATAATGACATAAAGAGAGCTGATTTGCATAATGATACACATTAAACATTAAAACGTCTTTTAATTTCATCCAAAATGAAAGTTTTCCTATGACTGCAAAGTTCATCCAGCTTTTCGTAAAGAGGATCAGAGTAACGTGGTTCAATACGCATGCCTTGTGCCGTCACTGTGATTACATCACCTACATGAATGTATAGAACAATGAGTTTTCGGTGGTATTCCTTCTTTGCTTGCTTTCTTACCGTTCAGTGTCTCATTTTCAATTACATGCATATATGCACTCACACATCGTGACATGGGCACCATCCCTAATGCTGTGGCAACATCCTTGGATGGTCCACTGACCATGGGTGTGTCTAGCATAGAATATGCAAACTGTCAGGTGAAAACTATAGGATATCCTCACAACAGCAACAAATGCATACCAACGAAATGGGGAGCTACTGCATTAACACGGATATTGGTTGAGCGGAATAATGTACCATAACTCTTCGCTAATCCCAAGATCTACAGTAACAATGAGTACACTATGATGCACAGGATAATAAAGAGTCATAACATACACCATGCTTGGATGCAGCATACAATGGTGCAAGGGGAGCACCACAAAACCCATAGATGGAAGATGTGTGAATCACAAGACCAGGTTTATCATTCTTGATGAAATGCTGCACGGCCGTGCGTGTAGCCTTGGCTGCAGCTGCAAGATTGACTTCAAGGGTGCGATAACTGCCTATGTATAAATGCATCATGGTATGAGTTTGTGTCATTAATTCATTGAAATATGACCTACCATCTTGTTCAGCATCATTCAACAGATCAGACGACTCGAGTATCCCTGCAACAATAATAACAATATCGACGGTTTTCCCGAATTGCTTGGCAGCAACGTCATACAAGGCTTCTTGCGATGCCCAGTCAGTGACATCGCACATGTGAAACACAGCCCTGGTTGATCCAGCTTGTTTGTTAATGTAATCTTGCAGTGCACATCCTTTTTCTTTGTTGGTGCCCAAAAAAATGACAGATGCCCTATAAATTGAGGAGATGATCAGCCAATTGCATCTAGGAGGTATTATGCGCAGTAACAACAACAACCCTTCTATAAGGGGGTTATATATATGGGGCTGCCATGTTTTTTTTTTCTCCATCTCTCACTTTTCATTGTCTATCGTACCCGAATGATGTAAACTTTGATGTAAGCTCCTTTCCTATACCTGACATGAGCAAAATGAGCATGTTGTTTGTTTCTCCAAAATAGTGTCATGTTTTTTCTTTTGCTCTTACCTGAAGTTCCTCCGTATACCGCTACGACTTTGTCATGTAATGGTTGCTGCATAATGATGTGATAGTGCGTTATCTGGATCCTTGAGGGATGCGGATTGGTTGTATATGAAATTGAAGCAGAGGACGATAGATGCTTGTCAATGAAAAGAAAAAGAAAAGTTCAGGGCACGATCTCTTTCATCGCCCACGAAGTTTTAATTCAAAGATCAAAGAAACAAGGTTTTAAGGAACTATGTGAGAGTTCGGCTTTTTCCCTTTTTGGTGCGAAAAGAGGGATGACACATTGTACACGCGGGTTCTACATGTTGGGACATGGAGAACGTTCGTATTCCCGCTCTTCATTTTTTTCACTTGTATCCTGTACTTGTTTTATCACCTGCATTGCATGATCACAGATTCGCTGAATACTAGCATTCCCTTACATTAACGTTTCACAATGTACGTTTATGTTATGAAAATGAGAAGGATGCAGCTAATTTAATGCGTGCGGCGTGCTTCAAGAATTACTCTTGGAATTACATGACAAGGCGGGCTTGCATAAAATCTGCAGGTCATATGTAACGATTGCAACACCCTGATCTCTAATCAAACTTTTCATTCCACCTATTGGCAGTGTATTAAGTTATGGGATATATTTCTCACCAAATACAACTATACAACATCTTCTGGTGTAGTCTCTTCTCATTTAGATAGAAATGCTACCATAAACGGATGAGAATGCAAAACACCCTTGTAGTGCAACAACGAGTTGAATATGTTCCATTAATCTCAGGATCACATAATGACTCATTTCGTTGCCACTTATTGAATGAAACCATCATGTATTGCAAAAGCCGAGTGTGTGGTTAGCTCAATATCAATACGTATCACGAAAAAAGGAAAATACACGAATGAGTAAATTCCACGTTCTAAAAATCACCACCTGTGATAAAGGAGATATTACCTATATAAGGTCCAATGTTGTGTCAGTATATGTGGTTCATTGTGAATTGATTGCCAGTGACCTGTGCACCATTGTTAAAGCTGTACCAAACAAAGACTTAACAATATCCATCTTCATTGTTAACCACCTTATATATAAAGAAGGACTTCTGTAGAAAGAAAAGTGATGACAGATATCTTATGTCGCGTACAACATTTGATGAACAGGTGCTTGACTCCTTGGAAACTGTCGTCAGGATTGTCCAAGAACGATTTATCGAAAGCCAAATTGACAAACTTGAAGCTGTGCCTGATGTGTTGTGCAAGCTTGTATCGGACAACAACGTGGATCGGCTCTTGCAGCTTGCACACGACTCGATATCAATGACCGATAATGTCATGACATCCACCCTACAGGCGTGTTTCTCGACACAACGTGATCAAGTGAAACCTGGTACCACAGTCTTTTACATTCGTTCCATCAATTTGACATGTAGCCAGTTGAAATTGATTCTTGAAATGTATCATCATCGACACTATGATCCAATCTTTGTGAAAGAGCTCATGATGCATATTGCATACAAATCCAGTGCTGATCCTGTTGCCTTGCGTTATATCGGCTGCACATCTAATCAAACACCACACATGCGCCACCTTCTTGATCTTTCGACCAACGACTTGGGTGCCAGCCGATATGCCAATATGGTTTCATTACTCAAGGAGATTTTCAATGACAGTATCCAAGTCAATGTGTATACTATACCACTACTTCAGCTATCAGGGGAACAGGGAGATCCATCATTGCCGTTGATTGATGTGACAGAGCAAATCCTGATCCACTTATTTGGACGCCAATTTCTTCTCAACGTGCAACCTGGTGGACATTTTTATGCCTATGTGCCACAACCAGATGATCAAAAATGTGTCCGTTGCCTTACAATGACACACGCCAAGCAGTTTTTGACTTGCATTGGTGCCTTTGGAAACCACCAAGATCAAGGAGCAGTCTTTGGCATTTATCAAGCATCTCGTGCACAATTGAGCATATCGGAGCCAAATCTAGCGACTATGCTTTCTGATGCGTATCTCCAGCATGTGACATTGCAAGCTGCACCACATATGAGCTGCTTTGCTGGTGAATTCACTCCCATGGCAATCTTTGGCAAGGAAATGGCTATTGAAGACTCACATATACGACGTGGATTCTTTCAAGGCTGTCGTGCTGGTACAATCTCCCAGATGATGATTCAACTTGCTTTGGGTGACCAAAATCTCAACCATGAAGCCATCAGCTTTGTCGATCTGTGGATTTTAATGTCCATTATGCCCAAGTTGGATCATGCGATTGCTACCACTTCAAGTGTACTACGCCAGATTCGATGTCTTACTATGGTCACCATGGGATACCTGCCAGCTGCTATTGCGCATTCCAAGTTTCATGGAAGGTAAATATGAATTATTTAAGAAGCTCCATTACTTTATTTCTAACATTTGGGTATATACAATAGACAATCGTTGACCGAGGAATACTACGCAGAGATTATTGGAGAGCCAAACATCATCCACATTGATGACTTTTATGAGGATACACCTATTGAAGAGCAAGAAATCAACAATTACTGGGGAGTTGCTATTCCACATCTTGATCCTGGATCATTGGCATTTGGTTCACGTGACCCACGTGTGTTGCGTCTGGTGTTTCTTTGCTGGATACGCTCGTTGTTATTGCTCGATTGCTGTCTCGTTGCACTACAAACTACACCTTCCAATGATGAAGATGGTCCCGGTACACTTGCATTTGCAAAAAACTTGGTTGCCATGTTACAACAACGTGAAGCATGCTCCGATCTTGGTGAAAGGATAAAGGAAGCAAGAGATGCTATTTGCACTATGAGAGGATCAGATCCCTTCGGTAAGTCACTTAATCCAGTAATGTATTCACTCTTGATTAATGAATATCATGTCATAGGTCTTATTGAAAGAACAGTATTTCGAAACGAAACATTGCGTGATGATGAAGTGTGCGAGATTCTACCACAACACATTCAACCTGGTCAACTTGGTATCTCCAATCATGTTCAACGATATGGTGTCACTATGGGTGATCCGCATTCCCCTGAGAGAGCACAACAATATTTCACCATTATGCGATACGACGATGCCATGTTTCACGAATGCCCTTCGTATTTGAACTCACCTGATGGTTGGCGTGAATGGTTTATGGATCTCGATTGCGGCATGAATATCTTTTCGTCGCTTATTGAACGCATTCAAATGGAGACGGGTTCAGTTCTTGGTAACATCAATGACGAAAAATACGAATTCCTCAAGAGCGAGTGTAAGGCACCCTTTGGCTTTGAAGAGGATGATTTTACATGGATGTTGAATCATGATTTGGTATCCCAAGCACGTCGTGAGAGAGCATGCATGATTTGGCGAGGACCTATGAAAGATCGCAACAAGGCACAGCTTATGGAGTATCTTCGCAAACGAAACAACAAACGTGCTGTTGAATATTTTATGGCATGCCCCATCTTGGTCAAGAACAATGGGAGGGCACAGTTGCGTGTCATAGTGAATGGTACACAATATCAGGAACGAGATGGTCTTTGGGTTGGCAAAGAATATGAAGGTGAACGCATTCTCGATTATGATCCTGATTTGGAAAGCAACGGATTGGTAAGTAGTAGAGAATCATGTGTTTGTGATAGAAAGCAAATTAATCCAATTTTATGCAGGTTGTCAAGGATACTAATGGTACCCCTCTACGCACAATTCCTGATACGTGGTTAATGGTTCATGCACCCAACACTTACTTTCAAACCTTTGTCAAGACCGTTACATTCAAGAACAAGAGTTTACGCACCGAAGTTGTTGATCATGTCAGATATGGTGAGCCACTCACATACACAAGTATGATACTCGCTTTTTTGGAGATTTACTGTTCAGAGCGTGATTTGAAAGTATCCGTCTCGACAGAACCAGTACCAGGCGTTCCCAGATTTTCAAATCTCATGCACAATGTATTGACGCACTATGGGTACCCACTTGAAGTGGAGATTTGGAAAGAACTCTTGAACAAAGGATGTCATGGTTTAACGTAAGTGATTTGTGGATGATGATTATAGCATGGCTAAAATTATTTGATAGTGAGATCAAAAAGCATTTCAACAAGGTACATAGAATCATCACTCAAGGAAACATTTGGACTATACCCAAGTTTTCTCCATCCACGTTCGAACATGTACCAAGCACATGCTTAAAACGTAAGCGCTGTACCATGGAGCAAGAAACTATCAGTTTGGGAGATGAAGATGAGGAGATGGCCCCTGCTTTGAAGAAACGCTCCTGTGGTAATGATCATTCCAATACTCTTGATACGACACCTTTTTGGCGATGGTGGTGCATCTTTCACAACAATACCAATTCGGACAAGGTTGTAGTCGACTTTGACGATCACTCATATGGCTTTTGGAGCGAGTTCCAAGAGCTGGTCGTCGATGATGATGATAGTATCAAGCAATTTCTTGATATACGTGATTCCAAGAACTTTGAAGCTTTGCATACAATTGCCAAGTCATATGGATGGATGATATCCACGAGTGATGAAAGTGACAATTATCTATACATTGCACCACCATCCTTTCCCCCCGAAAAACCACTCAACGAAATGTAGTATCTTATTAAGACAACTTGTATGGAAGAATAAAATCGATCACATTTTCTTAACCGCTTAATAGCTTTTAATGATCACGTTCCACTGTGGATTCAAATTCGTCCCCTTCCTCTAATTTCGAAAACAAGCTGAGCAAAGAGGATTTCGTTAACACACCATTAGAGAGTTATTTATCACCTTACGCTTACTATCAGTCGCCATCTCACTCTTAGTTTTCGTGGTTGCTTATGTTATACCGTACCCAGCATGCATGATACACAGTTGTCTCCCAATGATATCTATATATTCTTCATTCATGATGACACTTCTATATACAAAGGGTTGCTATTAAAGGATATCTATCTTATGTACACGAGACTTGACGTGGTGCGGAGGATCAAAGCCAAAAATGAAGGGTGTGCTGGTAATGCACCAGATAACTTTGGTTCTTTACACAAAATGTCAAATATCCGAGTGGTAAGGACGACCCCTGATAATACATTCTTTCCCTGAGCTTACACCCTATTGGCAACGTATAGTTAAGTCAGCAATCCGAACAAGAAGCCGATGTCGAGGTGTCGTGGGCTGATCAACAACGAATCAACGAATTCAGCAAGTTAAACGCCAAGATTGATGACCTGGAAGAAAGATATGAAAAGCTCAAGGTAAGCAAGGCATGCAGTAATGAAGATACCCAACTCACGTGTGCATGTTAACATTAGCAAGAGAAAGAATACTTGGATGATGTGTCCATGGAACTGGAACTAGCTGATGAGGACGAGCCTATTCGACACAAGATTGGCGACGCGTTTGTGCATATCCCAGTATCCGAAGCACTGGACCGTGTGGCTAAGGAGAATGAACAACTTGATCTCAAGCTCGAAGCTGTCAAGAGCGACATGGATTCAGTACAAAGTAAAATGTCAGATCTCAAAAAGGATCTCTATGCAAAGTTTGGCAGCTCCATCAATCTCGAAAAGGATTAAATAATATATGCATTGTTTTTCATCCCTCTCTCTTTGTTTTAATGATCAACATTGTTGTAATATATTAAACACTAGCTGTAGTGAGCTCATTCAACTGTTTGACATCGTTAAATACACTAGTGATGCTTTCATCTACTTGGTTGCTAAACACCACTGTTTCGAGTGTTACTAGGAAACCACCACTCTCCTTGTAGTACTATAATATACACACGCACGCATTGAGAAATGAGACACATATCCAATAATCTTTCCCTATTCCTCTTCATACCTTTCGCATGCTCTCCCGATACCAGCCAAAGATCCATCGGTAATTCCATGTCAATTGTGTATCACGTTCGTGTGGTGGGAAAGGTGCCAATGCATCTTGCAAGGTTTGCACAAATCGTTGATAAGCTGCCATAAAGACTTCCTTTTGTTCTCGACTGACAGTGCTCAAGGAATTCTCAATGATACGCAAAGTATCCAATTCTTGTTGTGCTTCGGCTTGTGCCACTAAAAAGCATCATCGGTCAATCATCCTGTAATAATAGCGAGGAAACAATGATACTTACTCTCATTTGATTCTTCTTGTGCACGCTTTATTTCATTGTCCTTATGGGTCTTTTCTGCATCCTCCAACTTGACTCGCACTTGCCCAACACGGGCAACGACCTTGCTCATTGTGTTTTCCAGAATCTCCCATGCATAGAAACGATAAGCAGTGTCTGCCTGTTGTGTTTCGAACACCCAAGTGATGATGCTGGCAGGATCAATGACACGGTAGTTTAGCAGTTTATCCAGAATAATGCCTAAGAACTATATACTTCAAAATGAGCATGTGATATATAAAGTAGATCAGATATCACTTGCCTGTGTATTGTCCTTCCAGAAATCAGCTGCAATTTGTACTGTGCGAAGGCGTGCTTCAGGGGATGAATTGACATATCTCAACACTTCAAGGTATCTAAAGAAGAATGACATCAGCATCACACGTTATAATCATCCAGAGAGCTCAACTGACCTTTCAACCACGTTCAGCACGTGGGAGAAACTCTTGCTACCCACAAAAAGCATGCATTGTGTAAACAATTCTTGCATGAATCGTTCCTGTTCTTGAGCATCGGTGCTGTGTTGCTCCTTGATACGATCCAATAAAGCTTGTACATCATCTGTGGACTTTTTGGCTCGAAGTGTACCAATCACTTCCTTGGCAGCTTCATGATGTGGATGCTCCGCGCTTTGGAATGCAAAGCTTGGTGCTGGTGCAGTTGGAGGAACCAACCCATGCAAATTCTCTGGAATGATGCTCTTGATACGTTCATAGTAACTGAGATGGATCAACTTTCCAATTGTTTCACGAATAAAGCAAACTTGAGGATGACTTGGTTCTAATGAGAGAACGCTGTCCCTATGAAATAATGAAAGTGTGAGTATCAATAGCGAATTCAATCGGTCGCTTTCTTTTACTTACCATGAAGCCCAATCCCACTGGAAACCAAAGTTGCTCAAGTGATGAGCAAACCAGCAAGAAAGTCGATACACGCATTCAGTATCCATATCTGCCAATCGATCAAACATGATCTTGACCGTCCTTCCAAGAGCCAATGGGAAAGTGTTTGTCTCTGTACGGCAAAGCTCTGCCAAAATGCAGGTGTAATATACTTGACGATAGGGTGGCGAGGGTAGCTTGAGCATTTGTGACATGATAACCTATATGCATAAACGTGTTGGTGATACATGGCGTTATCATAGCAACCCTTGTCAATTTTACCTCGAGGAGTATATCAGCTAAACACCATCCTTGTACATCCTCTTCCATACTCTCGTCACCATCGCGATCACGCTCATTGCTCTGTGAAGATCGGAAATGACCGGGTTCAAAGCTGTTGCCAACAGCGAGCAAGTACTTGCCACACTCCTTGCGATTGGGTTCAAATATGCGTAGAATGTCGGAGATCACATCATTGAGAATAAAGTATTCGGGACCATTGTGATTTGGTACATTGGGAAGTGACTAATACTGCACATCAGAAAGGTAAAGTTACATACACGTATATCTTATGTACTTACTACTCCAGCATCATCCACATGGATCTTGAAAGGCATTTCTGGCTCAATGTATACTGAGAGATTTGTGTGTTCAGGTAGCTCAACTCTAGGTATATCATGCTAGTACACAATCAAATGAGTATCTTGTAAAGATGTAAATGTAAACCATATACATACCTGCACTGCCGAACTAAATTCGCTTTCAAACCAATTGTACAGTCTTGGAATAAGTCCAAACTAGTATATAAAACAATGTCAATAGGCTGCTGATTGATCACGTAGCAAAGTTCACTTACTTCCCATTCTTTATCACGAAGTTGCTTGATGAGATCCCAAAGATGTGCGAGAGCCTATACGAATAACATAAGAGCAAGAAGGTATACGATAGTCATAACTTACATCTTGTGTGCTGTCAGCGTTACTGGATCTGTAGCGTTTCAAGATATCTAGTGAAGACATGGCAGGTCGACGATTCATGTACTCTTCAATGCGTTGCAAGATATCATTAAAGTTGCTCATCGTTTGCTCCGAAAGTTGCTTTGCGCTCTATAATATATTTAGTAACATATCAATAAACCTATCATTCCACGTACCCAAGGAAGAGTTGATAGAACAATATAAACCATGCAATCCACGCGACACTACAAAACATAAGACCGTTAATGCAAAGTGCCATCATCATACAAACATGATCCATACTCGTTTCTCGTTTGGTTCGTTCAACACCGACAAGAGATCATTGATCAATCCACAGTAAGATGTAGGAGAGATAACGTTGGCATTGACTAATTCACCATAGAATCTCACGATTTGCTTGAGCTTGATCCAATTGCCTTCAGCGACCGTTTGTTTGAGCATATCATTGATGAGATACATGAGCTTGCTGACAAGATCATGACTGGATACATTGAGCAATCCGAGTAGTGTTCCATACACAGGTGCTTTAGCAGGCAATTCGGTTATGCTAGAGTTGTATCATATCCCGATCAGTCAATGTCGCATGATATAAAGTCATCCTATCTTACCATGCCTTCAATGTGTCTTGCACAGTATCAGGATACTTTGAATAATCGTTATCGAGAATATTCTTCATCTTGTTCAAATTCACTTGGAGTTCTGGTGAAATCTAGTTGTTGAATAGTGGATCCCATTTAGGTAAGCTGGTTTCTTTGATAACTACCCACACGCGTGTAATACACATACTTTGTCTCCAATCTTGATAATCAAACCACGCAACCGAACTTCAATGTCTTCCACATCGTCATCTCTTGCAGGCGAGCGGCGTCTTGGGGGACCACGACGATCGTCTATATTATAAAGAGCAATGAGTTTGTAGTCAAACACTACCAACTCTTTATCCTATTCACCTCGGTAACGTCCTCCTCCACCAGATCGGCCGTAATTGTTGCCTGCAATCGTTTGGTTGAGTTGCTTCATATTGGATTTACACGTGGTGCTTACCGTCTTGTCGCGATCGATAGTATCCTCGTGATTGGTAGCTCATAAAAAAAGAGGAGGAAGGAAAGTATCCAGCAAATTCGCGTCACCAGCACACCCAATAACGTTCCCAAAACGTCACCCACAGCATGACAAGTAATGGAATCATCCATGCAATAATAAAGATTCCTATGCAACAGCAAATGTCATGTCAACGAATAACATGTGTGTAACAGCAGCAACAGTGTACACTGCTCTAAAACTCTGCTCTACGCTCTATTGTACCATGATCTCATTCACAGTATTTGACTCTTAAGACATCATCCAGATCAAATCAATAAATGTTTATGCACAATGACAGTTCATGATACATCAACCACTTTTTATATTCGTATGCAGTCATTAGAGGACCACCCAGTTATACCTCCAAACAACATTGATAAACTTTCCTCTAACCATACCATGCCGTTTCCATGGCAACACATGAACCTATCCCTATCCCTTTCTCGATATGAAAACCGTCCTTTAAAGCATGATCAACATCAACACGATGTTATTCACATATAAATCAGTGTTGGATCCAAGAGATATCGCACAAACGCGCCAGTGATATATTGTCTGGGAGCTTATTCTTTATACAGATGAAATGATACAATCTAATGATGCTCAACGTTCTTGTGGTGCTCTATTGATACATGATATAATTAATAAACCATTCATGACCCATAATATATATATAACGACTTACTCAAGTGGAAGTGGTAGTCAATAGAGTAACCAGCAACGAAGACACCGAAAATGAGATGAAGCAAGGGGGTGACGGAAGCATTGTCGCCATCAATGTAGCGAGCCTTGTAACGACCCCAGAGACCAGAGGGCTTGGCGGGCTCAACAGCACCCTTGGGCAAGTTCTAATGTCGACAATTTAAGTCCATGTGTTTATTGGTGCGCGTAATTCTTCTCATTCATACCTTGTAAAAGGCAACAAGTTGAGCAAGTTGGGCGTCCTTGGCACCAGAGCCAGAGACCTTGGTGGCAGCAGCAACGTTAGGAGGAATGAGAGCCTTAGTGGTGTAGGCACGACGGATAACGGTGTTGAACATGTCGTTTACTGAAGAGGGGAAAAAGTCTTTTGTTTTGCTGCTGGACCCCTTCCATACTTGCGGCGGGCTCAACTTGCTCAGCCAATCACCAAATTCGTACCCAAAATCACAACTTGTACTAGCGCACTCTTGAAATCTGCTTGACATACAATAGTAATATATATCCTTTAGTAGGCAATAATCAGTAAATTTTATTCGAGTTCACCATTTGAGCTGTAAATATGCACATGTTCTCAAGTCATATCGATCACTTTATGCATCGTGTATAGATGAGTGCTTGTCTAGGTTTACAACAAGCGTTGCTGACACACAATCACATCAATCATCAAAATGATATATCCCTCTCACTTTTCTTGTGCGTAAAATGCCTTTGCATATCTGGGTGCTACATGACAATGGTGCAGACATTGTGTGATATGTCATTGTTAATTATTTTGGTATTCAAGTAGCTGCTATATTGCACATGTGTTTATTTGTACATTAATCTATAGCTGTGTGTCATTTATCTAAGTTTGCAATACAATGGTGGATAGTGATGTGTTATTGTAATATGATATCGTTCATCGATCGCGTAGTAGCAGCCTGATCACTGTTAAGAGTGGAGCCATTCACTTCAACTCCGTTATCATAGGACTCGCCTGGTGTATACACAAGCCATTCCTTTCTTTATCCACATACTTTTCCTAGCATAAACCAGCCATGGTATACTATTCTACACCACTCGATCTTATCAATGAGATACTTATATTACTTCATTCTTCTCATAGTCATTACCGATCTCAGTCTCGCCGTCAGAATCCAAAGATCTACTTAGAATGGAGCGTGTTGGCAAGTCTCGCGCGTTTTCAAGTGCCATGACGCATAGATAAACTCATTTCTGTTTTCAATAGGTGCTCATTCTCACATTCGTGGTCTCGGTCTCGACGATGCGCTCGAACCACGTGCTACTTCCCAAGGCATGGTCGGTCAACTTAAAGCACGTAAAGCAGCTGGTGTGATTCTTCGCATGATTGAAGCTGGCAAGATCGCTGGTCGTGCTGTGCTGATCGCTGGTCCACCTTCAACTGGCAAGACAGCTATTGCTATGGGTAAGTTTTTCTCTCATAGCAATCAAAGTATATTACTGACCTTGGATATCTCATTATGCATCTAGGCATGGCTCAAGGTATGACGACAATGAATGCAATCATGACATGGATCAAATCTCACCAATTTTTGATCAATATTGTACTTAGGTCTTGGTTCTGATGTTCCATTCACTATGCTTGCAGCATCCGAGATTTTCTCACTGGAAATGTCAAAAACGGAAGCATTGACTCAAGCATTCCGTCGATCGATTGGTGTGCGTATCAAAGAAGAATCTGAAATCATTGAGGGTGAAGTGGTGGAAATCCAAATTGATCGATCATTGACAGGAGTAAGTGGATCATTATTAATTATGCTATTCTTTGTGCTCATCCTATGGCATCGTATTAGGGAGCCAAGACTGGCAAACTCACTCTCAAGACAACCGATATGGAAACAGTGTATGATTTGGGTAACAAGATGATTGATGCTTTGAACAAAGAAAAGGTCATGGCAGGGTAAGTTTTGGATAATCAAACATTCATAAATGCGCTTGGCTCATTATACTCTCTTAGTGATGTGATTGCTATTGACAAGGCTTCTGGACGTATCACAAAGCTTGGACGCTCTTTCACACGAGCACGAGATTATGATGCCATGGGATCTGATGTAAGGGAACAAATGATAATGGAAGAGCATATGTAAACTCATTTTAATTACAATAGACCAAATTTGTTCAATGCCCAGAAGGAGAATTGCAAAAGCGCAAAGAAGTTGTTCACACCGTATCATTGCACGAGATTGATGTTATCAACAGCAGAACTCAAGGTTTCTTGGCTCTCTTTTCAGGTAAAAGGATTATGGGGTCAATGAGAAATGGTAAACAATGAAAACTGAATGCAGTACAATCATACAGGTGACACTGGTGAAATCAAATCGGAGGTGCGAGATCAAATTAATGCCAAAGTGGCCGAATGGAGAGAAGAAGGCAAGGCAGACATTGTGCCTGGTGTAAGTATATGTGATCACTTTTCATTGTCAATGTGAGATGCTTATATAATGATATAGGTATTATTTATTGATGAAGTTCATATGCTCGATATTGAATGCTTCTCATTTCTGAACCGAGCATTGGAAGATGAAATGTCTCCTGTCGTAGTTATGGCATCCAACCGTGGTGTTACCAAAATCCGTGGCACCAAGTACAAATCACCACATGGCATTCCTGTTGATCTTTTGGACCGTATGCTTATTATCTCTACGCAATCCTATGAAGAAAGCGAGATCAACCAAATCCTCACTATCCGGTAGGTGTTGTCTATCATTCAACATTTCATGTGACATTACTCATGATGCAAATATCACTCTATAGATGCCAAGAGGAAGATGTAGAGATGACTGAGGATGCACGGGACGTGTTGACAAAGATTGGTGTTGAAACCTCGTTGCGTTATGCTATTCATCTCATCACCGCTTCCAATCTTGTTGCAAGGAAGCGAAAGGTATGCATTGGATTTCATTGTCAGCGATTTGAAATGCTCATCTTGTTTATTGTGTAGGCACCTGCTGTTGATATTCAAGATATCAAACGCGTCTATTCACTCTTCCTCGATGAAAAGCGATCAGTGCAATATCTCAAGGATTATCAAGACCAGTACATGTTCAATGAAGTGAATGAAGGCAGTAGCATGGCTGTAGATACGGCAATGGAAATGTAGAAAGAGAGAAAATCGATACACTTTATATTCAATATAACATCATGGACATTGCAACCCACGAACTGAATGTGATCATAAGAATGGATTGTAAAGAAATATTGCCTGTCATGGAAGCAGTGGCAGCTGAAGTATTGGGGGAAGAGGCGCTATGGGATGATGCACTGGTCATTTGGGAAGCGGTTTGGATTTTGATACCTGTAGGAGCTGTTGCGGAAGCACTTTGGGCAGAGGATTGAACTTGACTAGCGGATTGGGAGTTTACTGTGGCAGCTTCAATTTTGGCTAGCTTACCCACCCCCCATGGAATTTTTTCACCTAAATCATCGTCATCAATGTTTCAGTTTATATGGGACCACCTTATATACATCTTGCACATGTTGCATAACAAACAATGCTTACCACTGGGTTGCTCAGCATGCTCAGGTGTCTCTTGTTCACCATCTTCACCTACGATGGCAAAACGAGTTGTCCAAGCATTTTCGCCTTGTTCTATATGAAATGTTTTACGTGGTGGTGTAAGGAAAAAAAGGTTAATGAGGAGTTATATGCCTATTTAGTTAAAGCCTTACCATTTGTGAACATCAAAAAGTAGACAGGTGAGTGAGGACTAACGTCAGGCGCTTTCCACTTGAAGCTGGTGGCACCGTTAGCTGTTGACAGATTCTATCATTCCCGATAAGGATATCAGCATGAGACGCATATTTGTTCAGGGTCCAATATGCATACCGAAGCGACATTGGATAAGAACACCTGATCCATATCATCACCCGTCATCAAATCTATCAAATACACAGATATGCCGTAAATGCAGATTTGTTGCGTGTGTACCATAATGTTTAATTGATCATTGCCGACAACCGCCTAAACCCCCCTTATCAGCTTACCGATCTTAAAGTTTCTCCAATTCTTTTCCATCAAGGGCTTGGTGCCATCCTCCTCTATCGTCATGCATATCAACTCAGTCACACGATTTTCTCTCATGGTGCCTGAATAATTCCTCACCCCATATTATATCGTATTCCTTGCCCGCTTGCCATACTGTGCCAGGTTCGGGTACAGATGGTGAAAACTCGCATACGGAAACTTGCCACAGACCAACAATGGATAACAAGGCTAACCAACCGCCAATCATAGTAAAAAGATAATAAAATATGAAAGAAGATGAAAAAAAAAGTATCCGAACACACACTTTCTTATTTAACAATTGCATGTCTACTATAATATTTTCATTACAACGATCCACATATGAATAGTAACTAACATTAACATACCTTCCAATCTTCAATTCATCGTCTATTAAGATTCACACACTCTCGCATCATCGAATTCATGGCCCCCCTTCTCCAGCGAGCGGAGCAAGTATATGATGATGGATAGCAGCTTGATATGATATCATTAACTTGTCAAATTGCATCGCCGATAATGGTTCCCGATCCGACTCTTAGCCTATCGTAGCCTACAAAAGCCTTTTACTCCGTCCACTTTGATCCGGCATAGATAGTGGCAAAGTAACAAGCAACGAAACAGCATATGGATGGGAAAAGTATATAAACAGGCGACTTTATTGTCCATTTGAGATATCAATATCAAGCTTATTCTTCTTACTTGTACAACAAAAACACACACATTACACAAAATGATTGCTCCTCGTGCTGCTTCTTTCTTGGTTGTCCCTGTTACTACTGCTGCCGGATATGCTACCTATGTTCGCACCACAGCACAACCCACACCTGCTTACTCTCATATCATGACCCAACGAGGTACCGATTCTGAAGGTCGCAAGGAATGGCACAAGGTGAACAATGGTATTGGTCTCGTCGATGTTGGCCGTAGCGGTGGTGGTCTGTAAACAAGATGCACGCAACTTTCCCACATTCAATGCATGATTGTACCACCAACATACATCAAGTCTTATCTCCTTCCTTCACCTATCCACAAGCACACATCCATTCTGACATTCTTCTTTTCGCATATCAATACCCAAAAATCCCTTGTTGTTCTTTATTGCTTTCTCTCTGTTCACAAACAAAATCACTGGCATGATCTTATTGTAAAAATAAAACTTCCAAGCTACGCTTGATGCGAGCAAAATATAACAAAAAATTTTCCTACACTTTTTCGCCATATGAGGATATTTAGCTTATGTAACGTAAACCCCGTGATATCGATATGTTGACGATCGAGCTTGGATATTGTGTGATAGTGCCACATTGGAAAGCTGACAAAAGTGTCAGCTTTACGCGACTGCTTGTATGCTTTCAATAGGTAATTCAGATTAAGCTAAAGATGTTTGTTATATGCAGCTGTTTCAATTTTTATAGTCAGCATGCAGGTGAATGCCCGTGGGGTTTTGCTGCATACCCACAGTCCAAAATCAGGGCACCAACTACAATGAGACTTGTTGTGATGCTTATTTTCAAGTTATACAGTGATCCCTTAATGATAAAACCATTACTCCCTAATTGCGTGTCTCGTTCACTTACACAAATTCATTGCGTCAGGACACTTAAAGTTTGACTGCAATCACCACTCGCTTATTCCATTAGTATACTAGGTCCGATCACATTCGGCGTTAACAAGGGACGATTGCAAAATATCAATGTATATGTTGCCATTCAACGCCAATAGCTTTCCATTATGGAAAATCAAGAAACGATTTTACATCATGGTGCATTTATATCATACGCTTGGCTGATGATAACACCCATCAAAAGTAGTAGCAGTAGTGAAATAATGTAATCCAAGCAATTGCTACATCACTTGACAGGCACATCGTGTGTTGCATTAATGTAATCATTATGCAGAATGACACGCATTGTCATACCAGTATTGTATTTTCCGTTTAACAGTGTTGATCGATGGGTATGCGCGCACATAATGGTCTCGATCAACCCAAAATTTCTGCAACTCATGGATTTCGCGCAAGCACCCCGACATGATGGTTCATTAATAACCCAGACAGCTGATCACGTATCAAATAAGGCAAGTAGACAGGCCTTGGCTGAGTGGGAGAAACTGAATACTTGGAGAGTATATCAGCAATCCAGTGGGCAGCTCCCGTGTGAACGACATGATCTGATCCAGAGTAATGGGAAGGGTAACCAAGAACATGTTTAAGGATAAGTTCATGTAGCCGTGCGTCAATTAAAATAGGGGACAATCTTTTCCTACCACAACAATCCTTTTTCCCAAGCAAGGTAACACCATCCATGATCTTTTTTAATTTTCAGATAATAGCGACCAGCGCCTATCGATTGCTTCTAATCTCGGAAGGTAGCTAGTAACTATGCTATTCGAAAATACGCATGGTTCAATAGGGTGGAAACTAAGTTAAGGAATGACAACCTTCTGTGCATCTCTTGGTAATGTGTAAATATGATATGCATATGTTTATGATGCTGACTGCTGGGCATGTAAAGTTAATATGTAGGAAAAACCGAGGATCATGGTGGCACAGGGTATGTGCATCGTGTCTTTTTTCATACAACTTTACTCTGTCGACAATCTATAATTAAAAGTGCTTTGGTCATCCGTGCACCCTTTAATTGTATAGCTGCGTGCAATATAAACACCATATTACACGCAGATCAGATAACCTTTACCAAAGACATATACTGGCATTATCAATAGATTTGCCAGCTTTTTGGGTTTCATCATTGTTCTACTGGTTTGAACCAGCTGATGCATAGCTTGTATACGTTCTGGAACGCAACCGACATCGATAGTTTAGCAATATAAGCTCACTACACCACTTGGTGTGTTACAACTTACGGGATCAAGTGTTTTGACATCTATCATTTCCTTCTCTCCAATATAGCGGGCGGAGGATGCTTTACATTATGGATATGCTAAACATCCGAAAAGAAAACACTGATGCAGTATGATTTGTTATTGTTGTTGAGGAGTATAAGAGCCACTCCTTAATACAACCATATTGCATGCTTCAATGATACAGTGATACAACATAATAAAGGGATCGTTTGACGGATAGCTATAAGAGATTATCGTGGTAGCCACGATCTTTTTCCAGTTCCCGAACACGCGGAATAGCCGAGCAAGTATTACCACGAGCATTTCACTTGTTTCTTACATTTACTTGTATTGGCTCGTGCAACCTACGTGTATCACGGCTTCAGTCTAATTGAGATTGAATCTGCAGCATTCTTTGCGTAACCCTGCAAGTCCATTACTATCACACACACACACAAACTACACTTGTATGTGATTGTCCCTAAGTTACTTTCTCTCCTTGCTGAGCCGAATCACTCCTCTTCATACAAAGATGTCTAAAATGCTCGTGCATAAAGACAAAAGCTACCATGGGCTCCTCAATGCCCCTTTCATTGATTGGGAGTTGGGCGGGACAAGATATACTTACCCACATGGCATTGCGTCGGGTTTCGGGGTACAGGGAGTCAAAAAAAGATCGTCGTAAAGATCCCAGCACAGCACATATCGTCAAAAAACAAAGCAGAAATGAAATGTGCAAGATGTGACCTGTATAGTATAATGTGATATTCCCTTAGGTAACCGCATGACCAATCCTATCAGCTACAAGGCAAGTTATTTTGCAGGTGCAACGTTGACATTCTTCCCGGCCTTTCCGAGAGCGTGTTGCAACAGGGACTGTAGTAGTGTGCATCTTGTACCTAAAGGCACACAAAGGGATGATCACTTTTGACTGCCCGCCATCATTGCTTGGGAGCATATGCTAATGTAAAGGATGATGATGATACTTGGCATGATTCATCCGTGCATTTACACTTAAGTGGACATACTCTAACACACACACTCCTTTATTCCTCTGGAACATGATGAGAAAGACTTTACCGCCGAAACGGGTACATATTGAGCAAAGTAGCGACTGAATAAACTTTTCTCTCTCAGTTTCTGTGTAATTTGCCTGTACTCGGTATACAAATCTTGGTTCCTCTCTTTCACATCTCTTTCTCTCTTTCTTTCTTTTTCCGTTTTTTGTCAGCTGTCGATCCTTTTCTCGTCGACTCTCTCACATCTCATCATTCTATACCCATCCCTTATTTTTTCGCTCCACTCACTCTTTAAATCTTCCACTCTTTTCCGCACGTGCGATCACTACATACACACACATCATTGACGCCTTTTAATAATACAACAACAGCACACCCAATCGAAAACGGGTTATGATAATGCTGAAAAAGACGAGATCGACTAGCACGACATCAACACGAGCCACCGTTCGCACAACCACATCATCTGAACTGTCATTTGCAAGCAGTAGTAGCGGTAGTCGCATTGGTGCAGCATCAGTTAGTGACGCGAGTACATCCATGAGCACTTATAGCATGGATGACCCACTTTCTCCTTTTCGCATCTCAGTTGGTTCTGCAGCATGTCCACCTGCTACAGCCTTATCCACTTATGATGATGTCGATGTCATTGATGATTTATATTCTTTCTTTGCAACTGAACTTGATTCTGGCAAACTTGGTGGGTATCTTTATTTATCATTTGCTTCATTATGTGTGGTGTCATTGACAGCTGAACTTGTTTCTTCCCAGATTTGGCAGCCGTTGACCTTCAGTTACAAAACAGAGAACGTATTCTCAAAGAACTCTTTGATAATGAGGGGCGTTACATTGCAAAGTTGCAGGCAGCAGTTGAATATTATAAAAAGCCAATGATGGCCACCTTTCGACAATCCTCCAACACAACTTCCACTTCATCGTCTTCCTTGCCCAGGAATTTCTTGTCTTCCAACAAGGCAGCTGGTGTCATTCGTGGCAACGATGTTGAAATTGTCTTTGGCAACCTTGAAGATCTACTTAAAATAAGTCGACGTTTCTATAACGGTCTCAAAGAGAGGTATGCACGTGTCTTTTCAATGCAGTATCATGGCTCATTCTCGTTTCCACGGCAACAGGTTTCGAATGTGGGGACCAACACAGCTTCTGTCAGATATCATTGAGCCTTTGGTATGTGTTTCATATTCCTTTAATATGAAATGATCACTTACACACACAATAGGTGCTAGATGCACCATCCTATATTTCGTATTACGAGAATTACATTGTTGCCATGAGCGTCTTGGAACGCATGGCTCGTACACCTGCCACAAAGAAATACGTCGAGGTATATAATACAACATGTTCTTGTTTTCATTGTACAATTGCTCATTATCATCACTCATAGCCAATGGGTGAATTCGGTGGAGCAGGCCAAATCTCGTTGTTCTCATTACTAAGCCTGCCTTTGTACGCTGTTCCACGATACGCAAAGATACTCAAAGAACTTATGCTGCAAACCGATCCACATCATCCCGATGCTCAGAAACTTGCCCAATGTTCTTTACGGATGAATCGCTTGGATAACAGCATGCGCCCATTGTAAGCATAAACTGAAACATCACGCGATTTTTTGTACCTGGAACCTAATATTCTTTCTTTTGTCACCAGACAACAAAGGTGTCAAAACACAAGTCGATTAGTGGAAATGATTAGTCTTGTACGCAACTGCCCAATTCTGTTGGATGAACCACGTCAATTTATCATGCGAGGACAATTAACGAGTGTGGGTGTCGGCAGTTACGGCCACCGAGATGATCGACGCATGTACTTTTTATTGAACGACATGGTGATATTTGCTCGACCAAGGGAAAATGATGCATCACCATCATCATCACTTTATTTCAAGGGCAAGATTGATTTACATGACGCTGTGGTTCGGGAACTGCCCAAAAAGAAGCTCAATCACCCATATGCGTTTGAGATCACTATCAATTCAACAGATCCCACCTACAAATACGCAGATGACATTGATGCTCTATTAGCTGCCGCTGGCGGGTCTACAGCGGAAGTGTTCTATCTCAAAGCAGATTCTAAAGAAGCTATGAACATGTGGATGGCAGAATTACAAAACGTCATTAACCAGCTCAAACCTTCTCGAAGGAGGTAAAATACAACACAAAATCGATTATACATTACAACAACACATATACAATAACAGCAGGTCAGGGCTGGCCCACCACCAACCACACCCCCGACTTCACCATCACCGTCATTTTCATCATTGTCATATTCAACAGCAAGCTGTTACCTTCCTCTCATTCCTTTTACTATGCTTCTTGGGCAGATCACGCATACACTACACCAAGCAATACACACACGCACGAATTCATATATCATCTGGTACAACATTCAACTGCGTATCTTTCCTTTTTCTACAACATCTAAACTTGCCACACCACCTTCATTTAACGTATACCACACACACACACACACACAGCCACCTCCTCTTAAATGTTTCCCCCTCCCTTAATCAATATGTATGTTTTTTTCTTCCTTGTCAATTGAAATAACATTGTGTTTCTTCTCTTTTGGGTTGTTAACAAAAGATGTAAAAGTTTTTTATTGAGTTTTCAAAGGGGTTCCAGAACACGACTTTTCTTGTACACGTGTGTGAGCACGGACCGACACGCTAAACCTTATAAAGACCCTTGTCAGCCTAGATGTTGAAATGATGGTTTTCCCAACATATGTTAGTGACATGTGAATCATTAGTGTGTATTTCACTGAATCGATCGTGTGAGTGAATAAGTCATTGGTAGCATAGATGATGCAAATGTGTATCAATCTATGGTTGGAAATGGGGGAATGAGTAATACCCAGCAATTGCGGGGTGGACAAGAGTTGTAAAATGTATCGTAAGGCGCGGGGATTGTCAAAAAAGAAGCACTTGACGTAGCACTTGAACGGATGATTTTCATCCCCGAGCTTGTGGTTTATTTTTGCTTTAGGGTGCTTGCAACAATCACCTGTGGTACAATCACGATTCGGATCAATTATAATTTGAAAACAACGCTACCAGCCTATGTGGCGTTTGTTGTTGCACAGTGTTGTTGCTGTTGCTTGCAAGGTCAAGAGTGGCATACAATTTCTTATTAAGAGACAACAATAGCAAGGTGATATTCCTGTATACAAGTGTATGTGTGTGTGAACATGGCCCAGATACACATTACCGATTAAGCTTTGTATATTAGACAGCAACAATATCCAATTTTGCCCATTGCAATCCTTGGATTGCTCAGAAAGCTTCAACCTGTGATATTCCCACCACCCAACAGTTGGTGCTTTGCATCTTGTGTTTGTGCATGGATAGTCCATGCCATTCACATGTCAACGCTCTCGTATTGTAATTAACATAGAGCTCAGCTGTTCCACAATCAAGTTAATTTCGCATTATATCAGCAACGTTGTCAGCACACTGCACCTTGTACGGTTTTATATGACTGCTACCAAAAACTGTGTGATCGCATGTTCAAAATAAGACTTGAGCGCAATAGCCAGTTAGGCAATCCATACAACTTCATCATGCCACATATGCTGTTGTCAACAGATGTGCACGATGATGTGACACATACATGGTTTATACCTAATCTCTAGCAACTGATACACTTCCCTGCTCTATTATTTGCACTATAGTGATGTGTTGTGCTGTCGCTTTTCGACACAAACAATCAGTGCCAAGAAAAACCAATGTATCATAGAAGAGAACTTGGTACTCAGGAACTGCTTGGCAATTGATAGCTCCATGATATTGCTGCTTCAGCATGCGAATAAACTTAGAACTTGAAATTAGCTATGTGATTCTAGTAAATCTTCTAGTATAAGCGACACTCCACAATTAAAATAACGCATGTTGGTATGAAGCTTCTTGCTGATTTTCAGTTGACTATACCAATTGAAGCACCTATTGTAACTGCTGTATATTCGCTAGCCAAAGAGTAAACTTGAGACATCAAACCATCAGTACCACATCGTTAGTCAAAGGGACAGGTAGGGATCGAATGTCTGCAGCAGCAGCATTGCTTGACAAATATAGCTTAGAACATCTATCAACCACCACACTCGCTACAAGTACAATTGGTTCATCGATAGCTCTACGCTGGTTTATTGTCATGGCGTTCTCTAATGTTGTTATCGCCTCATTACTTTCCATATCATTGTGAGCGTTAGCGCCTACGAATGGAAGCATTGACTGCAGCAATTGTGTTGTTTGTACCAACTGCAACAAGCCGTCTACTCCTTACCATCCATAAACGATACATGCAATTAGTTGGATTCATTGTAATCAGAATGAATGCATCTCCATCAAACTAAGACCATTGTTATGCCCATTCATTATCGTTTCGAAAGATCACAGTGTCACGTGTATCTCAAATCTTTTTCGGTGTTGCTATCGGCATGGATTTTGTCTTCGAAGGTAATGGATCCTTTCAAAAACTTTGAATACCAGCCTTGAAAACACTTATGGATTTCTTATACTTAAAGGATGCCATGTTCTTTCTATGCCTTCAAATCCGTTAAAAGATCCATCACGGCTTAAAATAACAACAGCTGAATCACAAAATGGGTTTTTATGATCGTGCCATAAGTATTCAAATGCATCAGAAAAATCTACAAAGAATGAGGATAAAATTGATGTCTCCGCTAGATATTGACAATAGGAGTATGGAACATAATGACGACTTTATTGATTGTTCAAGTAATGGTCGACACAGCATGTATCACGTGTTTTATGCAATAATAGAAAGTCTCTTTGTGAGCAATATGACGGCGAATTGTATCATTGAATCTTCACCAAGCATCTTGATCAAGTCACATACAGCTCCATCCACTAGCAAATCTTGGCATAGATAGAATTGAAATAGTATGTCTGTGCAATTGGAGCATTTGACATCATAGGTACTGCTCATGAACACATCGCTACTTTAATCATCATCCTATTATACGAGCAGAGGTTAATTTGTTGCCATTTAATAATCACATGTCAATTATGCATCTGCACGAACGAATAACATCAAGGAGCCACATCAATTGAGCTGATTAGCCACAATCTTCAGCATATTCTGCATCAAGTTGGCTAGGACGATGCACATGACGTATGATTACCAAAACGGGAATCAAGAGCGACTGCACAGCACAAAGCTTGGCAATTGATACCGACTAGCCGTGCGGCGCTGTGCGGCTCATTTTGTATCACAACACAATTGCATAAGTGTATTGGAACAGATATTTTATGCTGCACTCATTGACATGATGATAAATGAGACATATGTGCTTGTCATATTAAAGTCCAAAATGATCACTTCGCCACATATATCTTCTCTTTAAAGGAACCAAATTGGGATATAAAGCCGGTCATCTGTGCGCTGTTCTGCCAAGAAAATATGGCAGCTATAGTATATAGCAGAAATAATGCACGAGTGTGCTCCGTGTATAGTAGTTGTACCAGAGACCCTGGGGTTTGGAGCGGTTAATGCTTGCCGCCGGGTAAAAGGGATCGGCAGGATGGGAGCCGTGAGTGTAATAGTAGTCCGCAAATATATCATTTTCTCTAGACTACATACAAATCCTTCTCAAGAATCTGTGTCGTAGGTGCATGTTGTATAGTGTGATATTTGCTATATGCAGCACACGGTTAAATGGCCTTGGATTATACCTGCGCCGCTTTTACTCCTCATCATGCCAATTCAAACAAGAACCCTGTACTTTAATGTTTATAGCCACAGCAGTAGCATACTCGCGTTTGCCACATGATTATGGACCACAATAGAACCTTCAGTCTCAAACACAATAGATACTATTTTCGGTATCAAGGCCGTCATGTCATTTGGTCGTTTAAACTGCTTTTGGGCGCAGTATGTTGTGTAACAGCTTACCCACCAATCCAGGTTGTCATGCGAGGATACGCCTTGTCACACATACACATATGCATAATGTCCGATGAATGATGCAAAGTTGGCGTTCTCCCGTTTTTCCCAAACGAATATAAAAAGGACGAGACATGCATTTCGATTCAGTATTCTTTCTACATCACACACAACAATCACAATGGTTTTCGAAAAGTACCCCCCTGGCATTCTTACTGTTACTATCTTCGAGGGCAAGGATCTCAAGGATAAGGATCTCATTGGCAAGAACGATGCTTTCATCGAGTTGACTTTGGGCGAAAACAAGCAACGCACCAGCGAAATCAAGAACAGCAACGACCCTGTTTGGAATGAAACCTTCACTTTCAACCTTACTGGCACCCGTGACCATAAGCTCTACCTTGATGTGCTTGATAAGGATGTTGTCGGCACTGACAAGATTGGCGACACCAAGATCGACTTTGCTCCTTGCTTCGAAGGTCAAGTTATTGACGAATGGGTTAAGCTTCCCGCCAAGTTGGGTCTTACTAGCCATGGTGAAATCCACGTCCGCATTGAATTCGCCCCTAACTAAGCATATTGTTTTTATACCTCATTCATTTCACTTCTACCCAATAAACAATGTAACACATATTAAACATTTCATGCAAATATGGTTGTAAGTTGAAAGGCAATGTTTTATTATTTCATTTGCAAGCGTGAATCCTCTTTTTTTTTTCGTTCATCCTACGATTTGCATAAATCTCGATATGAAAGCTAGCCCTTTTCCCCTACTTGACTCTCAGTTCTACTTTAACTACATTGATTCCCTTGCGTGCAAGCTGTTGGTTACTCACGCATTATCATTTGCCTTTGTATCATGAGCAAAGGATGCCATTTTTACTGTAAACGATTTGCTGTAGGCATGAAACGCACAATAATCCTTGTTGGTGTCTGCATATTCTCTTGAACTTTTATTATTAGTGCATACACCCGATAAACGTCTATATCATAAAATTCACATAATACTATCTCAACATGGTTATCAGAGCTAAAGTATGAATGACAATGACAAGTTTTTTTTTTTTATCTATGATGCATGTGATGGTTTTCTGTTTATGCGGAAACAAAGCCCTTGACCTTTTCAAGCCAGTTGACGTATTCCTTTTGTTCCTTGAATTCAACATAGTCAGGCAAGAAGGTGGCAAGACCAGCATTGACACCACGTTCCTCAAGATAACGGCCAAACAACACTTGCAAGTTCTAAAGAGTGGAGTGACAACACATAAATTACTATGCCAATATCCAAATCAAACCATCCCATTTGTTTTTATACCTCATCCAACTCAGAGAACTGGGGACCAATGTACAAACCACGGCGTTGCCAGTCAGCTTCAGCGGATTGTTCACCAGCGAGCTTGGAATCACCATAGAACATGACGCTTTCAATGGCCATTTCACCATCCTGAGCAACAGTGTCGATAGTAACAACGCCCTTACCCTCCTATACAATCATGATTCAGCATTCTTGACCTGATATTTTCATATATATACCCATAGCCATCCATACCTTTTCAATGGTAACCGAAGCACGAACGGGGAACGAGGGAGCCATAGCTTCTTCACCTTCTTCATTCTCGACCAAAAAGTCATCAGGGGCAGCATTGTTGATGTCAGCAATGGAGAAGAGAACACGGATCCTATGTCACACAACATTCATGTCAATAAGCGATCCATGGGATAATGGGATTGATGCTTACTTTTCGTTGCCAAAGTTACGAGTCAATGCAACTTCATCATGACCTTGCTTGTCTTCAATCTAATGTGAATTCCCATTAGATCCATATGCCATCGGGATATAATAACGCATGCTTTACCTCGAACTGGTTGGCAGCCAAAAACTCGGTAATAAACTCGGGTTGGGAGGATTCTTCAGTTGACTTTTCATATTGCAACTCCTCGTTGAGCTTATGGGCAAGATCAGAGTCGACTAGAAAACATAATGAGAAACATGGATCCAATTAGGTGTCATGTATCCACCACCATGCTTACCAGTACCACTGCTCATGAAGCGGGTACCCATAGGACGAGCGACAGTCAATACACGAGGAGCCAAAGAAGGAGTGTTGGTGAAAACCTTGCAAGCTGCAGGACGAGCAATAGCGCGAAGAGAAGCACGGAGCAAATGGGAAGCCATGATTACTGAGTTCAAGTGAGCAAAAAGACAAAGAAAAACAAATGAGAGAAATGCAGTCGTGTATAAACTTCGATGGAATTCCAACTCCACCACTACGCGTTGCGTGGGGTTTATTATACAAGTTTCATTCATGCAATTCACTTGTATTACACGATATATATTATAGCTTACTGCCTGGCAATCTCAATCGATAAACATTCATTATGGACAAGTCCAAGCATAGATAACACCTATCCACTTTTTAATGTATCACCGAAAGGATTCACACATTCATGTTCGATTTACAACAATTGACTCACACCAACTCTGCCAGATTTTGGCTGGGTCATACTCTTAGGTATCTGGCAATAACTAGCCAGATACTTCCTGATGTACATCGGTAGTATCCGTCAAAATGCAATCCCCAATAAATGTACCCATATAATTGTATCGTCATTATACCAATCTACCTCCAACAACCAGGGATACTGTCGAGGTGATATATAATTAAAGCATAAAAGAACCTTTGTTGTCGCATTGGCTCCAATGGATATCTCATACTAAGCTTTGTGAATATCTTTGGAGCTGAACTCATACCAAAAGGAAGTGAACGGTATTGAATGTCGACATATAAAAACCTGTTTTCTTTTCTCAATGCGCCTGTATCATAAGAACGTTCGAACAATGAATCTTCCTTATCAATTACGTATGCTCTACACTGCTCTGCTGGCGGGCACCACGACATCCAAGTATCATCATGCGAAAACACGCATAGCATTGCCATACAACATGAGTTATTTACCCGTTAATTATATCTCAAAGAGCGATGTCCATGGAACAACTGGTGAGATTTTTCCGTTAGTACCCCCAAGTGTCATCACCCGGATAGTTCCAAGCAGGCACTCAGAAAGTCATCATTGAAAGGTTCTTCAAGTTACTTTAGCGATGAGATGAACACAAGTGATATAATTGGATAAAGGAGCAGTATAATGTTTATTTGAATGAATGTCATTGTACTTTTGAAAGTGATATTTATGTGGTATCATAACATGAAAACGACAATTTGGGGGAATAAGATGGTATATTTGAAGTGAAAAAGCAACTATCCTCTATCTATGAAATCTTGAAGAAGATGAACAATGATAACTGACCGGTGCATGATGATAATTTGTTACTGGATCGATATCGTAAACCATCCAAGTCTTGTACGAAAACACTACGATGCTCGACAGATCTTGACTCTTCAAGTTCTTGAGCAAAAAAACTACAATTGCCAGAACTACATAGCTCATATTTGCTTGCAACCAAATCCAATGGGTCAATCACGAGGACCAGAGTTTTAAGAGAGAGTTTATTTCAAATGACTATAAATTGGGCACGCACTGTTATCAGCTTTTTGCCCTAGCCCGATCCAAACAAGTGGGAGTACTGAAAACCTGAGATGCTTCAGGAAAAAAGGGAGGAGGATAGGAAGGTTAGAAGATATAGGGATATGGATACTATAAAGGTAGAGGTATTTGATCGTGGAAAGAAGAAAAAAACGTGGAAAAAATAAAGGGGAAAAGAATATGAGTTCTAGCAAGAGGCAGGTTAAGGTGATCCAGTAAGAGATATGGTATTTGAGGAAGCTCCTGTGACAACCATTGTACTAGGTGATGGCCTGGGTTGTTTTCTGAGTATGCGGAATTTGGTTGGTACTCAGGGTGTTGAATGTGCTCAAGTTCATCTAATATAAGGCAAACTGTTGGCCAAATGGATTGCCAGTAATGACGAGTATTGGTTCTGTGAGGACGAGATTTGGGAAGATTTTAAAAAATCCAAGAAAGGGCATCCTCTATGTTGTTGTGTCTTTTGAGTCTTGTGTGCATGTTAAGGCATTGGATAAGGTGTGGTCTTGTAGTGCCTTTTGGTTCATGACATCTCGGACATACTCGAGGTTTTCCTCCTCGTAGCCAACCAATTCGCCAACGAACACACCTACTTCGTTCTATGGTTGACATAGATAGCCATAAGATGGGATCAGTGCCATTATTTGGTCTGCATGCATTGAGAAATTTGGTACCGCGCCTATTCTTGTATATTTGTAGCCGGTTGTGAAGAAAGATGGGTATTGCTCCTTTCATTTGGATGCGGCTAGTGGTTGACCTGGGTGATGATAGTTCCATCCAAATGACGTTGCTGCTTAGTAGAGATCTCCAAGATGATGTTCTAGTGCGTCTTTCTGTAACGATTCGCCGTAGCTTAGTGATAAGACTATCCAATGGTTGATTATGGGCATGAGAACCAAGAGAGATGCCAACGTCAGCCATTGCAACGAGTCCCGTATTGATGCAACTATGATGTTAAATAATAAGCATCATGAAACGAATATCACGCTTAGTTACTCACAGTTCCGTATGACCGATGTACATATTGTCATCCTCTTCCATGTCTTTCTGGTCAGTGTTGGATGCTGTATTGCGATCGATCACCAGACGTAAGTTGGCACATGGTGCTTTGTGGTGTGTCCTTTGTTTTCGTGATTCATATGCGGGTTCATTCAAATTTAGTAGTGCTACATCAACGTGTTTTAAGTATAAAGACGCAAGAACAAAGATGAAACATACAACATAGTGTTTATACAAAGTTAAAGTCATCTTCCACTACCGATCACCTTACATATAGTTCAGCACACCTTCCATAGTGGTATACAAGACTCGTTGCTCGATGTCACAGTGGTCAGAGAGGATATAGGGTGATTGATATATTGCACTTGCAATCTTTCCTTCTTGGCACGGTGTAGAGTGTTTACAATCAAGATGGCTCAATACATGTCGACATGACGAAAGTTATAACGCTCATGTTGGTGATTTTGTACCAAATGGACTCCTCCAATCGTTCGAATGCTGGTTTAAAGCGAGAGAGAGAGCTCCTGTTAAAGTAGGTGTCACTCATCAAGAATCACTGAAGAAAGCAGAGAGAGAGAGAGAGCGTTTTGATCAGCTGAGAGTGCTTTGTCAAAGAAAAGAACCATCAACTGCTTAAATTGGACTCCAGGACTATTAGAATAGCTGTATCATTGTGTTATTGACACTTTTAGTATTAAAGCACACTACCAACTCACTCAAATACTGAACATTATTAAAAGCTTTACCGCCCTTCATTTGCATTCTTTGATTCAGTTATCCATATATTGTCGTAACGCTGATAAAGGTATATCCATGTATGATTTAATAAAGAGTTCGATACTATTATGAATATCTTTCTCTAAGACAGCTTCAAGTTGCTAGCTACTCTTATGCGCACTGTGCATCTGGAAATTAATTTCAACAATCAGCGAAATGGTGCCTGATCACCATCTATAACCCAGACCAACGATTTGATAAATCTTCTATAATTGGAAATTCCTGTACATTGACCTCCCATAAATTTATATTTCTTTACTTACTGCATTCCACATCACTTCCGCTACATTATCGTACTTTTTTGATGAGCGTACGACCACCTTCCTTTTTGGGAAGGCGGCAGGTTTACCATGTTGTTTTGAAATTTAAAAATAGTTGTTCCTGGTCTCGTGATGTAACGGTTAGCATATGAGACTCTGAATCTCATTATCCGAGTTCGAATCTCGGCGAGACCTTGGTGATTCTACTAAAACAGTGTAACCTTTTATTCAACTTTGGTTTTGTGGTCACGTGACTTCTTGTAAACGTTGCATTCACTTGGACAACGTGCTTCCCATTGGAACTATTCAACCTGGATTATGTTCAAATACTTATTTTGTTGTTTTATGTGCATTTTTATAGCACATGGGATAAGTAAACGGAGTGTGGTGGAAAATGAAGCGAGATGTATGACAAGATCGGTGTTACGTCGTCAAATGCAAATTGAGCGGGTCACATCTTCAAATATTTCCCATTATACCGGCACCATTCCACATTATAACATGTCTCATGCTCCAAACATATATGTAGCCAACATCATCCATGGTGTAGATGAAAAGACACATACTCTTGTAATCGATTACACGCCAGTGTGGTGCAATGTCCTTATGTCCCCCCACCTAGTGATTTCGAGCTTAGATTTGAAAATGAAACACCCAATGTCTCATCATCATCTCAATCTGAAATTCCTCCTGCTCCCTCTCCATTTTCGCACTGATGAAGATTGAAAGTTGATTAGTACACATTAAAGCGTTCAATTGATCAGCAAGACATTAACTGATTATGTTGAGCAGATTGAGCAAATGGCATACCAAATCCAGCAAAGAAGCACTGTACCGCCAAATATTCATTTCACATGTCGATGGTCCATCAATACAACACATACAGGACATTCTAATATCTTTTACATATGCAATACTAAATGTCATGCTGGGATCTATTTCATATTCTGCATCCACAGTCTTTCATTACTCCAGCCACGCCTTTTTTGCTTCCCCCATCATCTTGACATTCTTGGTTCCTTTGTACATCAATCCTCATGAATCAAGAGTGGTGTCCGTATAGAAAAAAGAACGGTGATCCAACATCAGTGTCATTGCAAATGATCCACCAGTTTTGTCCATTACCCTTTGATTCAATCTTGTATTTCTCATATTCTTCTTCATCTTGACATTGTGCTGGCGCTTGACAATGATGCTCACAAGTTGCTGTTGGTGTTCAGGTAAAAAAAAAAAGAAAGATGATCCAATATAAATGTCATTGTTGATGATCCATTCTTTTTCTCATCCATACCCTTGCCGATTGACATATGCCCATACATCTCATTCTCTTCTTCATCTTGCCATCATCCTGGTGCTCGACAATGGTTATCACAAGTTGCAGGCATAACAGGGAAGAGAATGAGCACAATAGCAGTGGATAATATTAGGCAGCAGCAGAAAGCTATTCATGTACTGGCAATAATCGACCAAACTAGCATTCTGATAGTATCTTGTGCCTGTTTAAAGTTGCTGCTAGCTTGCTTTAGCCGTGAAATGTTGCTGAAGATACTCAAAGTCAATAGCAGATCGCAAAAAGAAACACTCCTAGTCATACTCCAAACAACGAACCACGCGTTTCAACTAAAGCTTCATGTTTTTCAGAGAGTCTGGTAACGTAGATGACGGGTCGTGTCCCCTGAGCTCGAAAAAGGGTCGGTGGACATAAGAACATTTGCTTGAAATACAACAGTACAGGATTTCCGAGATGAAAGGTCCCCCTAATGACCAAAAATTAAAGGTCTATGATTCATTGTCCATGGTCAAGCATTCTTTTTTCATGATTAAGCATCCTTTGTTCGAGGAGTGTCGCATGATTGTTAAGGGGTGGTGTGGTTGATTTCGTGGGTGAGCATTATTTTCTCACGCTCGATGACAAAATGTTCGCGATGGATGAGAGAATTTTCAAGGCCGATACTCTTTATTCACAGTTGCATGATCATTGTTAGCGAGCATGTCTTAATATTCACCATTATGCTTTGATTGTTCAAGCGTAATGGTTTTGGTCTTTGATGACCGAAGTGATCTCTTCTTTCGGCAACATGGTGATACTATCGCGAAAAAAAAGGGTTATATCCCGTCAAAGCAATATGGAATCATTTTGAGAAAAATATAAAGGACCTACAGTCTCGCAACGGAGGAGATAATTCTTGGATTTGGTGCTGAAGCAGCGATTGCTTTTTGCAAGAGATCCGCTTCCGCAGCTAATCGTGTCATTTGCTAAAATTTGTCTTTTCTGACAATATTCTTGAGTTCCAACATTAATCCGACATCAAATTCTTCTCCATACTGTCCAAAACCAAATTTGCGTCGAACATGATCTTGCAATCTTTTGATATTTTCAACGCCAAAAATGCTAACCAGATGAGGATGGATGCGATACGGTTTAATTAATAACACATAGGACATGGCTCTGAGAAAAAAAAAAGAAATTAGAAATTGTTTGGACAATAGATTCTATCCCTTACAAGATGTGTTGCGCATGCGATTCCATGAATAGATTGCCTGTCGTAGTGCTAATGGATGCTTGGAATTGATGAAAGGCTTGGGAAACATCGAAACCATCAATCATATATTGATCACCATTTGATAGCGGTTCGGGTGAGAAATATGTTGATTGCGGGGTATTGCCATCGTTATCATTGCTGCCAGATGAACTGAGTGATCGTGTTACAATGTGCATGATGGAGCTATGTGTTGGATCACTGGTTGCAGCTGGTTCATTATATGCATATCATTGATATGTGATTTTAGCTGATCCAAATCAGGGACATGGAATAAACACGAAACGCATGCATAATGGATACAGGCAGATATGTATTTGCCTTCGTGTTCCTTTGAGACATATGTGTATTGCTGCGTATTCCCGCGTGGTTTGCCTTCACTTCATGATTGCAAATGCAAGTTGTGCATTTTCAGCAAATGCTGTTGACCAATACTACGGGCACCCTCAATTACCCATCTCAGGCACTCCCTTTTCCATGGGCAGTTTATCAAAACTAGTATATGGCAAGCTATTTTTTTTTCTTGCTATTTGCACCATATCAAATGCACCATGCTAACTTGATCATAAGACGGTGGTAGATCATGATACCAAATCCAACTATGGCAGAAGCATCACTGGAGGTAGTCAATTGAATAAATATATGGCTCATCCAACAGTATGATTAAGTTTTACCTTATCACAATATTCCAATATCACAATGAAAGCATGAAAACGATGAAAAACTATGTATTATCAGTACGTGAATCATTCTACCCCAGACGATGGCAAAAAAAAAAAACTATCCATCATGGTGCTTACCAAGGATCGTGACAGTGTAAATCAATCAAAGAGGAAAAGAGATATCTGGGAGTAGAATGGACGACAATATTGTTGTGTATATTTGCAAGGTGGGCGTGGGAGTATCTGTTCTCACAAAGAATGACGAAATGTCATTTGGGGATGGTGATGATGCATGGTTTGATAAATGATTTGATAAAGTGATGGGGGATTATCCAGGATCAAAACTTGTCCTCTAACAAAGAACTGGATGGGACGCATAAATCAAGTCAGCTGGTCACTATATCGAAGTAATCTGCTATCACGGGATCTTTTCAGATCGTCTATTGCTCATTGTATCCATAATAGCATCCACATTACAAGATATTGTCATTGTCAGACTACCTAATAATGATATGTGTGTATGTTTCCACTATTGCGTACTGTAAGCAGCAAAATCCACCTGGCATTGAGCCATCGGGGTCTAATAAAACATGGAGCATTTGACATGGAGCAAATAGCATATCCCCGTTTTTTAATCATAACATCAGATGATGTATCCGAATTAATAAAAAAGCTTCGTTAGCGTTATTGGATTATGCGCAAAGTGTTGTATTCGATGAATCAGTGATACGTTTACAATTATTGCATGAAGAGCCTTTGCATAATATTCATAATGAAATCTACTTTATGATCAAGCTAAACTGCCCAGGGAACAGAGGGTGCTCGAGATGAGTGATCGGGGGTGCCCGTAGTGTTCCTCATGCTGTTTCACTTTCGAGGCTTGTGAAAGTTCCTTTTCACAAATGTTGCAGCTGTATCACAATGATACGACTGTTGATGTTGTCATGACTGCAGAGTATGGGCAAGAAAAGAGACAGGAACAAAAGAAGAGGAAAAAAAATCAGTCAAGCATGAGAGGATTAAGTGCAAGTGCAGTTGCGAGCGATTTTATTGGTTATTCACTCATACTCACCCATACTCGCTGTTCAATGGTCTCTTTTTGTTTATTCGGTGCCACTGCGAGCAATGAATCTCACATACGCAAAAATACTGCTTGCGCAAAGTTTTTCTTTTTTATATCGCTGGGCAAAGCTTTATGTCTGGAAACATGCAAATCAAAAAAATTTCTTGCACTTGGTGCAAAAATGGTTACACAGAACATGCGCAAAACGTTTCCGGAAAAAGTGTATCTATAAAGCAAAAAGAAAATGCACAGATTATAGGCGTCATGGCTATTTCACACGATATGTTGAACTGACGGAACAAGTGCATGCACCAATAAGCAAACGATATATCAAAGCAACTCACATTCACAGTGACAATGTGAGTTGTGTGTAATTAGTGATGCAGTAGCAAAAGTTAAAATGAGTAATGATCTCGGAAGTAGAGCCCGAAGAAAATGATGGTGATACACACACGGGTTTCTATTGCTCCTCATCATCTCTAATATGTGTTGAAAATTCGGTAAACAGATGATTTATGGCTAATGGGTGAATGGGGTGAGACAAAGTGCAAGTGCATGTATACACACACACAATTCCTGGTTTATAAGCAACTCACTCCTTTTTCTTTTTCTTTCATTGCATTTTTTTTTCCTTTTCTCCTGATTCCTTGATCACCATGATCAAGAGAACACAGCATCAAGCCTTTTCACCAAACAATCAAGGCATCGTTGTGCTATATGATCATGCCAAACAAGATGCCTTTGCTGCTACAGAACATGCCAATCATGCACATATGCTACTTGCACCACCAGGATCCATACCCAAAAAGCGGATTCCATCGATTACGACGATCATGCTGCTGCAAATGCAAGTGAGCATGATCCAGATGATTGGATCTATCCCTTCTTCTCAATCCACTGCTGTTACTCACACTCAGCCAACAACGCCACCCACACCTCTGCCTGAGGATAGTGCCACCGAAAAAAGCATTGACCATTCTTCTGGTTATCGTAGCGTGGCTGCTGTGAAGGGATGTGTACAAAAAGCAGCTCGTTGGTCTCTTTTATTTGGTTTGGTTGTGCTTGACAATGTCGGACGTGCACTTGGTGTTGAAGAAGAAATGGCACACGTGTGTGAACAAGAGCAACAAGTTCGTCACTATCATGAGGAATCATCACAACAGCATGTATCCTTCCATGAAAAAAACAACAACGATGCAATTACGCGTGTGCCAACACCACCAACAAATATGCATCATAGCATATCACCTGTTCCACCGTCACCACCACCACCCATCATTATCAATCCACAACTTCGTGCAAGCAGTAGCACACACACACATGCCGTCTCATCAGCACATTCTCATCGTACACGCAAGATCTCGGCACCTACCGGTAGTAGCAGCCATCCACATCATCATCGTCATGATTGTAGTACAGCAGCAACTGTAACACAGCCCATGGGCCATGCACGTTCCTTGTCCAACAACATGACTGTGCCAGCATCCAAGGTGACAAGCAGTCGACATAGTCTACGTCGCATTGAAGCCCAACGTGATCTTGTGAGTGTAAAATCCTCTTCATCTTCTTCCACATCATCTCTTCATCATCGTCGACGTGTTGAAGAAGATGATTCAGAAAATGTACCATCACAAATTCACTATCACCATCATCAACATTTTCATCAGGATCCATCCAAATCAGCAGCTGCCAATGCTCCATCCACCTCTACCAAACGTACTGGTGGTCCATCCAATACATCACACAAGAATCCATGGCGACCATGATGAATGATCACTCTTGTACAATTTGTAAACACAAACGTATTTTTTTTGGGAATATTATTATTATTAAAACTTGCCAAGACAGCTATAACCATCATTATCAAAGTTCTCTTGGGGTCTACAACTACATTGCTTGTATTCCGCCGGACAATGAGTAAAGTAACCAGCAACACGGTATCCAATGTCATCCCAGAAATGCACCTGCTCCTTTTCCAAAAACAAAACTGCAGCCATGGATAATATAATCGGATCTCCCCTGCATACATAAACCATTGTCAGTTGCATATTTCTTCTTTGTTTAGCTTGTTCCATACCATCGTTCATAAAAGAAGCCATTGGATTGATCCAAATAGTTAAAGTAAGCTTGATATGCTTCACTTCTGAAAAAGCTGAGATCGGCAATCTAATGCACGGACACATGTCAAAACACACATGATCCATGGTACTGTGGATTCTCTTACCTGGAAGTTGCTCCAGAAATGGCACATGTTGAAAGTTTGCTTGTCATCCAGTACGAATGGCCATATACTGTTTTTGCTAGCTGTAGATTGGACCCAATCAGGATGGCGTGCAGCAAAGCCCATGATGGTTTCAAACAAAGTAGGGATGGTATCACCATATTCGTATAATGCAATAGAGAAGCTCAACTTTTTGCCATGATCATACATGTATTGAAAGGGATCGAATGTTAATGGACACATGTATTCTGTGCCAGTTTCGAATCGCCAATAATAATCCAGTTCCTGTAATGCTGGATGTCGAAATATCGTGCCTGCCATAAATCTTGATGCAAAGCGATAATCCTCACTTTCACCGAATAAAACAGATCCATTCATGCGTTCTCGTGCTTCAGCTGCTTTGGTCAAGTTGGTGGATGGACCGTATCCATAGTAACTGCTATCGAGTTTGTCGTAAAATGCCATATCACCACTGGATAGGGATCGTGCCAGGGTCTTGAATTCAGTGCTTAGCGCTTCATTGGAGAAGATGATATAGGGATAATGTCGTTGATGGTTGACACTATCTTCAAGTTGTCGAATCGTCAGTCGCAAGTTGGCAAGCGAACCAGCGTCGCCCTTGGTCATGGTTACATAGGCAGCCTTAAAGTGTGGGTTGGGATGATGCAAGCGCTCAGGATTGTGGAATGGAGGATAATGAACTGCAGGCCTTGAGATGGCGATCTTGTTTCTACGTAGACTTGGCCTTGCCATCAAGACGATTGTGCTAATCACACTCAAAGCAAACACACAAGCTGCTATACGCAAGACAAGACGTTTAGATAAGGACTGTAAAAAGGCCATACAGCAACAATTGTAGTAGAAAGAAAGGGAGATTTAAACAAGACGACGATCATTAGCACCGGGGCTTGTATCTTTATATCACACAAACACATAGGCACAGGAGTGTGTACCACCGTCGATCACTGTCAACCTCCAGAAATAGTAGTTTTCATGAATTCTTTTTTGGATGCAAATAGTGTACATAAAACAAAAAAAATCTAACGGCTAGTGTCTACAATAACAAAACGCTTTTGCTTGTTGCTGTTGCTAGTGGTGCTGGTAGTGGCTTCAGATACAATGCGGGATTTGGCAAATTTGGCTTCTTCCATAGCAATGACCTTTTCTTCAAGTTGACGCATAGGTTGACGATTAAGTTCCTTGGCAGCATCCTATCATCATTCATACATACATTAATGATCCTTATCTTGAATGATATACTATTGACATACCTTCTCTGTGAATGTTTCATGTTCTTCAACCAACTTAAAAGTAGGCTTCTTAACCTTGGGGAACAAGTCGACAAGTGGTTCCTGAAGGATTTGTACTGTTTGATCAGCACCCATAAGCTTCTCCATACCCTTAGAATATTTGCTTTGCAATGCAACACCCTAAATATAATCATAAGTCATGCATACTCTACCATTGTATGTTTATTCTTACCTTCATTTCCAATTCCTTTTCTGCTTCCTTGAGCTTAAGGACAGCTTCAACACGACGCATTGAAATGTTGTATTTGGTGGCGAGTTTACGAATGGACCATTCTTGAGGATCTGAAGCATATGTGTCATAAATCTCTTGACGCCGTTGATCTGAAAGTGGTGGACGAGGTTGAAAGAGAGGATTATTGGGGAAAGGCTATACACAACCTATATAAGTGTCAAGTTCATCAAGGTGAATGGATGTATATGCTTACCGAACTGCCCAAGTAATTGGTTGTACCCTGCGAAGGACGAACGAAACGTGCTCCACTACCATCCTTTACCCATTCATGGAAACGTCGTCGTCTACGCGATAACTTGATAGGTTCAGCTTGTTCCTCTTCAACAGCAGCTGTAGTTTCTTCGCCCTGTTGTTGATCGGCAGGTTGTTGTTGTTGTTGGTCTTCATTCCATCGTTGTGTTGTGCATGAAAAGAATCGTTGTGATGCTGGAGCCAATGTACGTTGGGGTAATAATGCTGATACCTTGAAAAGTGGTCGTGCAGTAGGCAGCATTTTTGTATTTGTTAAAGGTCAAGGACTTGAAGCTACGCACCCAGGATATTCACTGCTGGCTTTGTAATCTCAACAGCACAATAAAAAGCCACATACCCACGCTGATTTAGCCCTCAGCCAGAAGTTGTTGCATCCTCGATAATACTGTCAATAACATTGCTTGATTAACTTACCTTCCGAGGTACCAAAGAAAATTATATCCACAAGACTCTACGCAGCATCTGATCAAAATTGATCTACGAGCTCCTGACCAAGCACTTCCCAAAAATCAGTGGAACATCTTAGAAGAACCCTGTTGGCAGCTCAACATGGGCAAAAAGAAACCTTGGGATATAATAAATCAGGTCCTTTGTAACTCATTCCATTGAAATAAATGTACTTTTCTTCACTGGAACGTCGTAGCTTGCATGATAAATCCAGCTTGATGAACATGATGTATAGCCTTCAGTGTCAGCAAAGTAACTTGCAAGAAGATGTTGCTTGACATTGGGACGGCTGGTATGTTTGTGAATAAGAAAAATAATAACAGAAAAGAAAAATATCGTATGGATGTTTGGGAGATGTGAGCCTTTGGTTTATGCACGAGGAATAAGCTTTAGATATCTCTATTGTGCTGATGAGAGCAGGTGTGAAAATCTGATTCTTTGCCTTGTGCACAGACAAACGATGATGATATACGTAGTTGCCTTCCTCTTGGGCATGAACACTATGTCAGTGCTCTGCTGGTGAAGGGAATCAAGGTATCCGATTCCTCATCTTTTGCAACAACATGCCAAACGCGTTGATGTTATATGTGGAAAATTTACTCATTTCGTTTCATGCATAAGGTTCATCACTCGTGTTAGTGGTATATGCGAGAACCTTATTTTTGCCATGTGCGTAAACTAGGTATCACACTTGATGATTCGAATATCTCATTTAAGTGGAAAGAATGCACTCATCTTAGGAAAGATATTCATGACCGGCGGATCTCTTCTGATCTGAAACCGAGGAACCAATTCTCAGCTTCATGATACAATAAGCCATTTTGGCTCGCGTTAATTGGCATGATTGAAAGTAACAACGTGACATTCGATCCTGGTCCATTGGACTAGATGTTATTCAGCTTTACTCTGGACATGAAATTGCAAGTTTTTAATCATGTTGATGCTCCATCATATGTAAAAGCGATATCCCCTAATCACTTTGGCATAAAGAAATCCCGATACCCATTGTTTCCATCAATAGCCTAACTTTTTTTATAATAATAAGCACTGAGATGAGATGAAACTACACAGGGCTTATGCGTATCTGTATATCTATGCATGGACGATTATGTTCATTACCAAGGAACTCGTCCAAGTGCACTAAAGAGTCGAAACTTGCGAGAATTGTGGTGGCTCTAGTTGAATAATGTAGTGCCTATGATTCGATGGTGCCGACTCTACTAGCGGAAAGCTGAAATACAAGAGGTGATTACACATGCACACACACAACGCAATTGACAGCTTGCACAAATGGATGATGATTTGTCACTGGAAAGGGTTGTTGGTTCTTTATACGATGATGAAGCTATCCATGATAATAACAACAATGAATTCATACATGCTTCCATATTTGGTGTGTACTCATTTGGTTGCACAAGTTTAAGGGACGAGCTGCATAATTGGTACGCACGGACTTGATTTCGTCACCGTATTCCATAGTAAAATCATGTATAGTTTAATCAAGAAAGAGATATAACGCAATAGCGAATCATCAAGTTATAGTTTATTCTTCTTGATGAATTATTACTAATGTGGATATTCGCAGCAGCAGCTATAGCAAAGTGGGTGGTAATGAAAGCTGAGTACCTAAAATGAAGGGCGGCAGGAACAAAGAAAAAGAGCGCTCCTCTTCTTCCTCTATCTCCACTCCTATTTCACAAAGGTAAGATCAACTTCATTTGCAAACTACAACTGCATTCACTGTTGTCAATGCCTTCAATTCACAGCATCGACGGGTCAACAGATCACATGATCCGTGGTCAATGGGCGTCGCTTCTTTCGAGTCAAATGAACAAGAAGACGCGTGATCTACCCATCACTCGAGTTTCATTTCAATACAGCAGGTACGTTCATTCGTTACACGTATTTTATTCTTCAAGTCTTAACAATGTGACACTAAAGGTTCGTTTGTAGTTTGCTGTTCTCTCGCTTATACAAGAACCAAGTTCGCCAGGTCCATTCTTTGGCCATGTTGTGCATAAGGAAGGATTATCTTTGGGTATCTTTATTTCCAAAAATGACAATAAATTTTAAGACACCGTGGTAATAAGATAGATTGTTAGTGCGCATTGCGAATAACAAGAGCAACGATACGACTTACTGCTACCGGGCACAAGGCCCTACCCGCGTGACTTGCGGGTCGTGCAATACATGAACAAAATCCTCTTGAGCGGAAGGAGGTAACACTCGTAACGGATCTTTTTTGACGGTGGATTCATGCTGAGAGATGGATGACAGACAGCACCACCGGACGACAACCACCGCAACCAAAAAAACGAAGACACCAAGAGAAAAAAAAGGCAAGGACAAGCCGGAAAAAAACCCCCTTCAAGTGGTTTCAGGTCAAC